>SNQJ01S0017145.1:83470-132351 GCA_010110895.2 Picea sitchensis
ATTGTAAAGGGGACCTTGAGCCTTTAATCTCTCGTCCTTAGTAGATAGGAAGGCATTTAATAGATTTAATGCAGGTAGATAGATGTTTTAAGTCTAGATTTGACAGTTTTTAGTTCCGAAAGGGAAAACGGATATAGACACCCTCCTTTGTACATTGAAAGATAGAATTCATGATCATTCATTCAAGAGAAAGAAGAGAAGAGAGAGTAGAACAAAGAATTGTATGAAGAACACCCATGTACAAAGATTGAACTAATAGGAGAAAGCCTTGATTCAATTCCATAGTTATGTGTTATTTCTCTGTGTGTTGATGTTATGCTCATAAGTATTTGCTTCCTGTCATGCATTTTCTTTTATATGCTGAGTATGTGATTTCATGGTTGATTTGAAATCTGAGAGAATGAGTGAATGAGTTTCAATTGTTTCTCTAAGTGAGCCAGAGAATTCCTGCAAAGAGTGCAGTTGAATTTGTCCGCAAGGAGTGCGTGACTGCAGGGTTCAATTCGGGTAAGCTTGTGTTCCCATTCATCTCATAAGTGCAGATTGGGCACTGGAGCCGTACAAGGCGTGCGCAGGCTGGACGAAGACTCAGGGTTGCGATTCTGAAAAAAAAAAGAAGGAATTAGGACTGCTGCTGCAGGTGAGCACGCATAATCAAGGAAGCTTCAACACTTAGTCGTGTTCGAATATCTGTCGCAAGGAGTGCGGCCAACAAGTCCTCATAAAGACTTGTGAAGCGAGGACAAGCTTAGGAGGAATATGCCTACAGTTCACTGAAGGAGAATTGCAGGGGTGTTGTGGAACGCCCGAGAGAAGCTCCACAGGTTAGCGAGTGGTTGAACAAGTCTTCACGGAGGAAGCATTTGATTCATCTCACAGGAAATATCAAAGGAAGGACGGATGATTGAAATCTCCTGGAGAGATTCCATGAGAACCCGAGGACCGTCAGATCTTGCAAAGGTGCGCGGAGATTACATTGCGAGCATTTAGAAGTTCGAAGCTCAGGAGGAAGTAGTGTTGTCGATCTGGTTTCATAGGAACCGTCAGATCTACATGTGCCATCGCACATCGGTCTATCGCGAGTTGAAGCACCAATTCATTGGAACGAGAATGGTGATATCGCGATCCACGATATCCCGATAGGATCACAACCGTTGATCGTGGGGACACATGTCAAGGAATCCCATCTAATCGGGGTTCGGAGAATCGGAGTTCTCGACGAGAGAGAACACTTGCATGTCAGATTCACGATCCATGATATCCCGATGGTGACGTGGCAGTGTGGGACCCCGGGAGCTAGCAGAGTACAGGTGGCATTGTATCGGAGGGTCGGCACATCGGGGCTCGGAGTTTGGAAATTCAGAGTGTCGACATTGCGAGTAGCGATATCCCGATAGGGAAAACTCCGATAGTAGAAGAGGAGAAAGTCAACGATTGACCCATATCGGGGTTCAGGGACTCGTGAGGCATAAGGCACGTGAGCATAGAATTCACGATATCGCGAATTCCGATTTTCCGACTGTTAGGGGAGATCATTGGAGAGTGTTGTGGGTGAAGAATTCCTGACGGGGAATTAGAGGAGAAGAGACGCTCTTTGGGCCAAATATTAGAGAAGGTCCTGGTGAGAGCGATCGTTCTCCGAGGAGTGGGGAAGGTTGGGTCAAATCTCCCCAAAACAAATGCTCCAATACAGTCCTGGAATATGAAAATAATGCTCCCCCAAAAGTCCCCCTTCCCCCTGAGTGTTCTTTCCCCTCATATCCTCCTTTCTCCCCTTTCTCATCCACCACCTTCTCCCTTCATTAAATTCCACCCACCTTATCCTTCCATTCAATGTCAACCACCTTATCCCCTTCTCTTTAATGGTTCCATCATTTGACACAAAATAATAATTAATAATTTATTAAACTAGATTTTATTAAACAAATATTTAATCATCAAATTAATTAATTAGTTAATTAAACCAATTCACATTCAACAAATATTTAACCTAGACAATTAATTAACTAATTATTTAAACTAATAAACATTAAACAATTAATTAAACAATGACAATTGATTAATTACTTAAGGTTGTTACAATTTAGGACTTTCATGAGGAACATGTTGAATAAAATTGCTTACACCATGATCAAAATTATGACTAGCTAAAAAATACAACACCTCATTTGCATTACAAACATTCCTATGGAATTTCCTAGTCCCAACACAACAAGTATGTGAAGAATTTGTTGATGTCTCAGAAATACATTTTTCTTTATTTGATGAATCCATCCCTTCTCTCTCAGAACATAAAATGATAGAAATGGTCACCGTCCCTATGACATTATAATAACATGCATAATGAGATTTTCCCTCTAAATGCTCCTGTTATAGCAAGATTTTCCTCACCATTGCTATCTTGCACAGAGGGCCTTTTTCCATTTCCCTATCCAGACTTATCAACCCCTTTTTTTATAAATCCAGAGCCAAAAACATATATTTTTCCACATATACACTCCCTAACTGGTTTGCAAGATGCGTATACACTTGATGCTCCACTACAGCTCGTGTATATCGGGATTTGTGCCAAAAAATACAAAATGAGGTCAGGTTTCCATGTCACAACAGAAGATCTTTGATCTTTGGCCTTCCATATACTGGAAACATTTCGACTTGGCCCTTCAGTTGCATTCTGGAGGCTATAAGAGCACAATTTCAAGCTATGGAAAAAGAGAGAGAAAGCATTCAACTTCGAGAGCAAAGTTACTCTGGAGAAATTACTTCATATTGAGTCTGCATCCCTTTGTCCCTAAAGTCTGAACAAAGTGTTCAGCCCCCAAGCTCTTCCCTTGTTATCAACAGGATCTCATTCTCTCTTTTCTATGAGCTTGCCTTTTGTGGAGGATTGAAGTCGTGGAGACCCAGTTGGAAGGAACTTGGTTTCTTGGTTTCGAACCATGCCGTCACAGAAGTCTGTAATGTTGATACTTCTGTTGATCAATTATTAATAGAAATGCTCCTTTCTCGTCCTATCGATATATTGCAAATACATGATTATTATTCATGGGCACGTTTGTAATGTTTATTAATGTATCATGTTATCTGATGTGCTAACTCATTTTATATATTGTCACTATATACTTGCATCACTTGTTTGTTGAGAACTCCTTGCAAGTCTAAGTCTTTGGGTCAAAGTGCTCAATGGTGAAACGACATCAAACGATTGGATCGAGGTAGGTTTCTTCCTCGTATTGCACATTAGTTTATATAACGCATGTTGGAATTGAGTTGATTTCTGTAGTCATACATGTCCGTTGTGATTTATCCTTGTCCATAGAGAGTGTTTTCCCTTGTAACAAAATTTGTGACTCCACTAGGGAGAGATCTTCCTTCTAAGGGTTGAAATATTTTTCCTTCTTACATTGCTCTTTTTCCTTTGTATTTCTTCTCGTATCACAGTTGGACAGAGTATGTTCACTCTGGGTCTGAGTTTTCATCCTTTTTACCTTGCCTAGCCTTGTTTTAAAAGATATATGCCCTTTTTTCTCTGACAACCATGTGTATACGCTTGTTATCCCACTACAAGAGGCATATATACACCCTTTTCTCTTGAAAAGGAGTGTATACCACTTCCCCCTTCCTTGTTTGCTTGGTTTAGTGACTGCTGGGTAGGTTTTGAGGATCATTGAGCCTTCTTGGGTCTCTGTTGTACCTATTGAGATTATCTGGGTTGTCAGGAAACCTTTTTGGAGTTTAATTTTTGGGCGACATCTTTCTCTTTGTTTTCCATTTTTGACTTGTCCTTGGTAGTTGGGTTGTCTGCTTAGTTGTTTGGTATTCTTCTCGAGTGATTTCTTTTATACACAGTAGAAGTTATGAATCGTTATTAGAAATTGAAAATATCGCCGAGTGATTTGTCCCTTTCACACTTGTTAAAATTGGATTTGAAATATCATGAGTCTTAGTTAAGCTCTTTTCCGACTTGCTAGAAAAAAGGGAAAAGATCATCGAGTGAACTTGTCTTTTTCACCCTCATAAATTGGATTTGAAAAGACATCTATTTGGCACAAGTTTACCCCTTTTTCACACCAAGTATACTAAAAGATATAAAAAAGGAAATGTTTGGGCATTAAATTGTGATTTCATCTCATGCCCTTGCTTGCAGTATTGAGCCTTTAGCCGGTTCTTTCTTTGCATTATAAACCATGGCCCAAATAGTTTTCATCCTCAACCAAGTAGAGCCTTGTCTATATCCTTTGCAATTTGACACCCTATACCCTAGAGGGAACATCACCCCGAGTGTCCATCTCTCGCATGCGTTTCCTTGCATTGAGCATAGGTACGTTCCACTGCTGGAACTAGTTTTGCTTACTTGCGACACTCGTTCCCTCCTCTGTATCATAGCATTCAATTGTTATGAAAAAACAAAAAACGACGGGTGGGAAGGGAGTACTATATTGTAATCGGAAACAGTTATGTCGCCTTTAAATAGAGAACAAAATTATTGAGTCCTTGTGTCATCATAATTTTGGGTTTAGCATGGCCTTAGGAAGTTGATCTCGTTACATAATTTTCTCTACCAACTAGTTAATCTTCTAGCCACTATAGAGAACATTATGAATGCCTCTTACATCTAATTGTCAAATAATTTAGTCTATGCTGCCAGATTCCATCGTATGTCTCATGCTCTTATTCAAAAGAAGTCTATCAACCTATGTCAGCCACTCCTCATAAATCTTGACTTTGCATCTCGACCATACCCTCAGTTTGTCTCAAAATCACATGATACTTTGGTATTATCATGCACCCTGGCCGTACTTTCATCATTGGTATGTCACCTTGAACCCAACAATCGACATTTCATCATGGGTTGTTGACTGGGTGGTTTCCCTTATGTTCGATGGCAAGACATCTATTCACACTTTGGGATTCATGCAGTGTCTTAGATGCCATTGGCCTTATTGGTGGTTTCCTTGCCTTTGTCAGTAGTTTTCATCACTGATTGTTATTCAGAGGGTCTTTTTCGTCTACCACTTGCATTTGGCACACGCAAAAGATGCACAGGGTCGTTGGTTTGTGAACATGTTCTTCGTCCAATCTCCACCAAATCATGAAGCTCCTGCTTTGTTCCTCGTGCTGACTAATGAGAGATGCCTTAATGCTCTCCTTTTATTAGGTGTCTTTCCATCTACTTCAACTCATGTATTCTGGATACAAGACTTAGATTTTTATGAGTACCTTGAGGTCTGCAATCATTAGTGGTAGACTCTCTCACCATTGACAGATGGGAATACATCAATGTCTCCTGATCAATAGATCTCTTAAATGTTTGACACCAGCTCCTTTATTCACATTTGTAGAGATGTACGCAGTGCCTTGTTATAACCTTAAAATGCACCATACAGGTTTACCTGGCATCAGGCCAACTCATGCCTCTTCCTAGCCAAAGCCATGCTGAGTAATTCCTCAAAAACCACTTAAAACAAGGAACCCACACCCTAACCTTTCACTAGGCGGGCATCCCGTATTGTCCCTCTTCTGCGGGTATCCGAGCTATTAAACGACCAGCAATTACCTAACAATGCAAAAATCCCGGAAGTTTCAGCGAGACTTCGGGCTTTTGTCGATTAACAGAAACTCTCTCCCATACATGCATGGCCGGGGGTTCATACAAATACCTAGCTCATTCTAGCATATAAAAGGAGGGGTAAGGGTACTAGTCAAGGGAGGAAAAAATATGATAAAGGAACTGCCAAATTGCCAAACCCGGGTTTGTCCCAACCCTTTGGCTTTGCCTCAAGCTTTAGGAAAAACTCAGAAGCAGCGGTTGGAGGGACAAAGAAGAGGAAGAGCCAAGGATCATAATCGTGGAACGGTGACAGACCTCAGAAATCATTGGCAAAGTTGGTTTATATTGAAGTTAATGTAAAAGATACTTTTCCCGTCCCCCATACATGAATCTCATATGTGATATTTGATTTATGTTTTATCTCCAACCCCCTAGTAGATCAATAGAATGCATGCATAGTATTGTTTGATTGCGGAAGCTTTGTGGAAGAACAGCAGTGACAAAAGGACAAGAAATTCAGCGGAGGATCTACTTCAGCCATCCAGAAAAGGTTGTTTTATTCTCCTCTTGTATGCATGTGAAGAAAGAGGTTCCAGATTCGGGTAGAAGGTCAAAAGTAAAGTCTAAAGGGTCATTTTCTGCGTGTAAGTTTAGAGCCCTAGCTTATTATTCCGTGGGGTAGAAATGCCAACAGCGAGAATTGGCGACTCCATTTGGGGATTTTTCTTACTCTTAGGGTCTCTTGGTTGGTGAAGATTTTTTGGTAGTTTAAAGAGAATTAAATTTACGTTTCTTTGCTTGTTTTTGTTTTACATTGGTGAAGGCTTCTTGAGCCTAGTTATCAATACGAGTTCTCTCTCATTTGGCCTTCGACATTTTCTTTTAAGGACACCGCAGTTACCAGCGGCACGCGCCTGCGGATACCAGCTAACTAGCCTGACCGCGGATACGGCGTCTGTGAATGGTTTGATGTAGTGACGGAAGGTTTAAGAAGCGATCCTCTTCCTTGTCATAATTTTACATTCTCAGGTGGATTTCTGGATCCTGTCTGGGGTTTGTTAGTTGATTGTCTTGTTTCAATCTATTTTGCAAGTGTTGGTATTAGGATTTAACATTGGTGAGATAGTTCTTTCCCGAGGGGTAGACCCGGTGACTGTCCTTAGTCCATATTCAAGTTCTCTCTGGTTCATCAGAGTTATGGGACTCAAAGCCCCCGCTCACAATGCGGGTTTATCTTGGTAGTGGTAGTATCAGGTCATTTCTTGCATTGATTTTCTAGGTTGAAATTTTCTTTTTGTTTTTCTTTAGAGTGGCTGACATGCGAACCTGTTAGAGACTTTCACGGTGGTCAATGCCGAGCTTGTCGCGTGAGTCTAGATTGTCCGTGTTTGATTTTTCTTGGCTTTTAAAGCATACCTTGACTGCTTAAGCTTATATGGATATCAGCACAGCTTTAAGGCTTAACCTTGTGAGGAGGGTACCATTCAGAAATTGTTTTGGTGGCTTGGTCAGCGAAGATTGTTGATAATTCTTCGGTGAGGTGAAATGGTCATCCCCTCCTTCGATGGAGGGTTGTGAAATCAACAACGTGCTTGATATTTGATTTTTTGATAGAAAGACATTTATTTTATGGTTTTAAGGCAAGTGTGGAATTGGTGTTGTTGAGATTGCCCGAGGTAGCATTTTCATACTCGATTACATTTGCGCTTTAAGCCAGAGATTTTTCCTTTTTCTCTTGGTTTTTAGTCTTGTCATTATTTTCCTTGTTGTGTGATAGTCAACGAAATAAAAACAATCTTTTGCTTCTTCTTGATTTGAAATTTATTGCACATCGGTAACTAGGAAAAGTTCTTCTTTTACATAAGTTTTCTGATTGCATGTCAACGCCATTAGCTCCGCAGTCGAGTGAAATTCCTTCATATTTACTGCATAAATTCTTAGTGAATCTGAAAAGAAAAAAAGTTTTTTCATAGAAAAGTTCTTGGTTTTGCATTTCAAATTTTCTAAGCATTTCTACATTTTGCTTTGAGTTTGTTCTACACATTGGTTTCATTTCAGCACCTTGAGACTTAAAAACCCACTAAAAGCAGCAGCAATAAAATCAAATAGACTTTTGTTTGTAGGGTGCACACATTAGCTCGGGATAGAGGGCCTTGGAATAGGTTGGAGGTAAATTCTCCAGGCCACCTAAAACATTGGAGTCACGTCATTTAGGGGAGTGTAGAAGTCCGGTAACAGAAAACTATTCGGGACCCCCCTCTAACCACGGGGGCTAAACAGAGTCGTGGGGAAAGGCGGAATAGCCTCAAAGGCTGAATTTGGCAGTGGTGGAGAACATATAGAGGGATCTGTTAAGGAGGGATTCCGTCGTTAGCATTTGCCCGCGAACCCGTGGGTCGAATCCGTTCGGGATCCTCGGTCGTCTTCCGGAACACTTTCTATCGATACCCTTAGCGGGGTTTGAACTTGTTACCTTGCTCATTGTGGTCCACTTGACTGTTGACTGTACCTGCCTGATAGTTGTTAACGTGCCGGCAACCTAATTGCCTATCTTTCCTAGGGTTTATACCGCAATTGGCTGAGGGGTATACCGTGGTACCTAGGTTGGACTTCGGACCAACGCTTTGCTGAGTATACCCGGAGGGTGATTTTTTTTTTTGAGTTGCACTTGCACCGGTAAAAGGTACTGGGTGTTGGTTGTGGTGGCTGCTCTTCCTACTAATATTAGTGCCCAGCGGTTATGCGCTGGGGACTTTGCTTTTAGTGGGTGTTACTGTTTGATTCGTTTAGACTGCTTTAGCGTGTCGTGATTCTCTCACACCGTGGAGGATTGAGAGCTCCGCCAGTCACGAAGGCTTAAGACTGCCGCGGTTGATTTGGAGCCACCCCCGCCACCACTGTGGCGGAAGATTGACCATCTGGGTCTTTTGAAACAGCGAGTTGATCACGAACAACCCGGATCAACCACCACTTTTGGATTGGTTAAAAAACCCGTTCATTGATTTTGGGCAGAAGTCGTTATTCGGTTAGAGCACTGACGCCTATTATGGCGACCCGGATCATGGAACAAATTGTTTCAGGACTCCCTCCATTCTAATGCGCATTTGTCACCACGGAGAAGCCTCTAACATATAAATTGGTCGAGGCCACCATGGCTCCGGTACTTAACCAATCGCAAAGTGGATGACCTCATCTCTTGTAGAACCTTTACATCTAGTCGCGACAAAGCTCCGTTTTCATCACGGGATGCCCTGGATTCAGTGCGTTCGCACTCACCTCATCCATTTCACCGACTTTGGAGTGGGGGAAGGAAACTCAAATGCTTCTCTACAAGGCCAACTGGGGGGCACTCATGCCCTTTTCAATCGTTTCCTTACGGTAGGTCATCCTCGCCGTCCCCTTAAACCGGGGTCGCATCGATGACTGTCGGGCAACCCTTTTACAAGTTTACTTGGGTAAAGTCGGAACAACTGCGCCAAACTATCTTGGAAATAGGTCGTCACCGTTAAGTTTGGAGCGGTTTTAGTCACAACACACATACCTTGGAATTACCTTCCAGCGGGGCGCTCCTATTTTTTGGACAGTCAAATCTGGCGCAGTGTACTATTCCTGCGTTGGGGGCTCATTTACCGGGACCTTGGAACTGAGGTCAAGGATCCAATCCCGCCACAGGAATTCCGTTATGAGGTAACGCTTTCCATAATCAATAGAACCCCGGACAAACTACCATGCCCTCCCAACCCGGGACCCGGCATGGAATAACCCTTCCCAAAGTCCACAAAACACAATGAATGCCCGAATCCGATGTCCTTCATGGGGAATCAACAAAGCCGATGTCCCGCAAAATGCAAAACCATTCTGGCCGAGGGTCCAAATGAGTTTCTACCCAAATCACGGCGACAGCAGCTTTCACAGCAACTGGTGCCAGGTCAAACCGAGGACCTTTCTATCCACGGCTACCGACCTTATTAAAACTACCTTTCTTGGCAACTTTACATGGTTGATACGGTTGTTAAATGATCCCATCACATCCACGATCCTCGTTGGCCTCCTATGCCGACAAAGTTACCTTGGAACGTCCCAAAGTTCGAAGCTAAATAACGAAGATCCGGGGGATCACGAAACCACTTTTCACTTATGGTGCTCATCCAGCTCGATGAAGATGACTCCGATACGGTTCGCGATTGTTTCAGCGCGCACTCTTAGCGGAGTGCAGCGAAGTGATTTTATAGAACTTGATGGATTCCGCGATACTCCTTTTTCGTGGCCAGTTTATGGCTTTCATAACCATTTCCGGTTACACAATGAGATCTGACGCCCGTACCGAATTGCTAGCCAATTCCAGACGGGCGATCAAATACCATATCTTGGATTATATTCGAGAGTGGCGACGCTGGAAAAGTCTTATCAAAGTACCCATCCCTCCGGCATTCCTGCTGGAGTAGTTCCTTAAGTCTTTAGTTCCTTAATTATCCAAATACATCGCGACATCAAGAGTATTCTCCGAAGAAGAAGCCATCATGAGAGCTCAGCGGTTTGAGCTTATCTATTCTCGATCTAGTTTATTATACAACATCCAGCAGGATGCACCCGCGATCAATTAAGGACAAAACCGGACAGAGAGATGGACCACATGCGATGGTATTGTTGGTTCGGCACAAACTAAACCAGTGAGCAATTGACAAAACAATTGCCAGTTATCAATACAACACTTTCGTGACTGACCAAACTCTGCTTTTGGCTGCCCTCCTATGACGAAGTACACTCCGTCTGAGGGCGGTTAACCCAAAGGTAACCGATGACGAGGGCAAGAAGAAACAGCGATAAGAAGGTGGGGATAGAAACCAAGCGATAAAATTTGGCGAGAACCTTGAAGAGAAAGGCGAGGTGTCCGTGCAATCTTTGTGTGGAATATCACCCAACTCATTTATACCCTCGACTTACGAAGAATTGAAGTTTGTGCAGCGGCAACCGCGAGCGTGTTGACTAATCCCTTTTCGGCATGGGCGGAATCTAACAAACCCTCTGCGAGAGTACGAGGAAGAGCTGATCCTGTGTCCTCCCCCAAACGATTCATCTTTCGCGAATGTATACATGATGAAAAGTGGCGCTTTCATCGCAACTAGAACTCATGATTATAGCAAACAAAACACCTCGGATAAGGGCAAAGCCCGAAATCCCGTCTCTTCCTCTTCAAATTGAGAATATTGTTGGAGAAACTATGACTCACATCCTTAAAGGTGCGTTCAAAAAAGCTTCTCGCAACCCAGATGTAAGGGCCGCCCAGAACTATACTGTGGTGGAAGATTTGTCACAAGCCTTGTGCTATGTCCTTTAAGGGTCTCAAAGTTGCCCATTTCGAGAAAAGCATTGTTGAACACTTTGGAAGCTCTAGCGGGGCTTGCAACCGGAGGCGATCATGTTGATGCGGAAACTACCGTTTGCGCACGTCGCGTTTCCGTTGGTGACTCACCCACAGAAACCTTTACCTGCGACATTTTTCATACGATTGGTAGGCGAGAGCTTCAGCGTCGTCATGTAGATAGCCTTTGTTGGAAGGCCATTTGGTCAACTGAGTTGTCACCAGTCACCTACTCGCTGCTGCTGCGTTGAATTGAACGTTCTTTCCGACCGCGTGGAATCATCCCTTCTTTCTGATGCATTTTAGAGGGAAGATCGTGTGCGTTGAATTAGAGGTAGTTGATGCCCCCATAAACTACAATCTCTTGTTAGGTCGTGATTGGACGCATATGCTATGGCGTCGCTACAATTTTCAGCGTCTTATTGTTTCCACATGAAGGCGGTATAGTGACCATTGATCAGGGTTGTACTTCTCTCGGCGACCCGACGCCCAGGGGCATCCCGCGGTTCCGCTTTAGTGATAATCCTCAAGCACCGGTGTCGTCAACGTGGGATTGGTTTGTACCATGTATTTGATAGGTACTTTTCGATTATCCACCCCATCAAAGGCGATGTCAAGTTTATATGCACTCACCACAGAAGTGAGATTTTCCGGTTTTAAATGCGTTCCATACGACTTGCTAGTGATCGATGGATTCGCTACTCCATCGGTTGAACCGCGATGGATCACTGACGGGCATCACGGGCATCTTCTCCCTTATTCGTGCTGAAGTGGCGATACTCTATGGTTCAGCAAGCTTCAGCTACTCCGGATCGATTCCCGCACAAGAGTTGGAACCACTCTTGGGAAAAACCCTATCGGGCTCAGGATTCTCTTATCGATACCGATTCATTAGACTTAGTCTTGCCTTCGTGAGAATATAATCCGAAACAATGGCGAAGTCGGACAAACCTTGGGAGGATCTTCATCATAGATCATACTTTTCTCGGAGTTACGAATGGAGAATTCCACTATCCTGTAATGAGGAATCAGCCTTGTCCCATTAACCTCTTAGCGACACGGATGTTTATGCTGAGGAAACTTATGGCGACAATCGGTGAAAGTGACACTATCAATCTCCCAAAACCCGGCATCGTGGAGAATGTCGCCGTCCCGGGCCAGTTGCTCCCAAATTGATTTGCTGATCTTTTTAAAGAATTGGTGATGTTTTTACACAGTCTTCTGGCCGATACGTATGACCCACAAAGTGTCGATCATAGGATACTGTTGTTCTTCAAAACACTTTGAGACCCAAAGAAACATCGGCGAGGCGTATTTTATGCTTTTGATCTTATGCGGATTAACTAGAAAAGTAATCATTATGGAGTCTCCTTTAAGCCCTTTTGAGACTCCTTAAAGATGAAAAGATTGCTTAGAGTGACCTTGTTTATTCACACTTTCGTTAAAAGCTGGTCTAGAAGAACGTTCCTTAAGCGGGTCTCCTTTTAAGCCTTTTCAAACCCTCTAAACGCCAGAGAAAAGATTGCCCGGCGATCTTGTGACTAGTCCGCAGCTTCGTTAAGCGGTGAAGTCCGCGTCGTCCGGTGATGGATTTACCTTACCGGTCCGAGATGGTCCAGTATGCTGAATAAATGAGCTCTCTATTGAATTTCCATTTCTTTAGAAGAGTATCCTCGGTATAATTTTATTCCTTTTGGACTGAGGGACTAAATTTATGAAAAGAAACCCCGGAGTCCATAGTTAAAGCTCTTTTTCAGACTCCCTAAAGGTGGAAAGATTGCGGTGACTACTTATTCTTTCCCTTTCGTTAACGGTCGAGAGAACATTTCTGGCCGGAGTCCATAGTTAAGCTTTTTTCGGGCTCCTTAAAGTGAAAAAATAGCCGAGTGATCTTGTCTTTCTCACACTCGTTAAATGGTTTTGAATTATTTGTCAGTTTGGTGCTAGTTTACCCTTTTGAACCAACTAGACTATTGGCAAAAGGTACCCCAATGGAGTTTCCTTTTATGCTTTTAGGACTCTCTAAACATGAAAAATCACCGAGCTTCCCTTCTTTGAACTCGTTAAACTTACGTAGAAGGACGTTTACCATTGTGTGTTCTATCAACGCATTTGCATCCTTTACCCATGATCCTAGTAACAGTTTGTTTTTGCCACTGGAGGATTTTTCCGGTATCATTTCCTAGAACATCAGTCTTGTCTTTACGCCTTGAACTTGTATGTTTGCGATCCCTGTTCTTCCCTTGTAGCATTAATATTCTTTTATTCTTTTCCAAATAATCAAAAGAACAAAAAAAATCCGATATACCCCAAAAGAGGGATGGGAAAAGTATTTTCTTCGTTGGCGACATTATGAATTAAGCCCTTGGATAAAACACATCATCCGTTTGATGCATGGGGCTATGGGATGTAGTACGACCGGAGGAAGCTTTACTTTCGTTACGAGTTGTGTCACTCCACCGTTTGGTTACTCTTCAACATATGGAGTTTGTGTTGCCTCTGGCCGGCCAGGCTTATGATTACTTGGATATCTTTGAGTCTTATCACTTGTCGTGCTATTGTCAAGGGAAGTTTGTTACTTAGCTTTGAGTCGGCCACTCGCAATATGTCTCTTGTCCGCACATGCCAGCCATCACAGGCATTACAATCAAGTCTTTGTTCGAAATCGAAGCTTTCAGTCCGATCATCAAGATTATCAGTCCAAAACGTGAGCGACGAGACCTCACAGGTAGTCGCGATTAAATTACACTCATATTACACTCCTACCGAGTTTAGAAGATTTTGAAGTTGTTGCTCGACTCTGAAATGCGATACATCAGGTCCAATCGACCGAGGAGATGGATACTTTCTTTGTATATCTTCCTGATTTCGAGATGTAGCTCCGGCGTGTTTGTGGCTACTCTTTATGGTTATATGACATGGATCGTGATGTATTTGATTGGTAATACATGCGTTCTAGAGCATGGGTATGCCGCCTCGGTGAGACATTGAACTGTACAAACTTCCCGTTCACGATTCTGGGCTCACTTATTGATATCGGTCTGATTGGTAAAAGAAATTGGTATTATTTGACCATGATTCTCTTTGACCTCGCATTAGGGGCATCACATTTATAACCTAAAATTACCATGCGGAGGTTTACATCGAGACCAACTCATGCCTTCTAGCCAAAGCCATCTTGTGATTCCCTCCAAAACCACTTAAAACCAAAGGGAACCAGCCTAACTTCTCTGGCTGGTGGCGGGCATCCGCCCAACTGTCCCTCTGCTGCGGTATCATGAACTAGCTAAACGACCAGCGAGTACTAACAATTACAAAAAATCGGGAAGTTTCAGCGGACTTCGGGGCTTTTGTCCGATTAAGCGAAACTCTCCGCCATTGTAGTAGAGTTTGACTAAAACTAGCTCTTCCTAGCCTATAAAGGGAGGGGTGGGGGTACTAGTCAAGGGAGGAAAAATATAGTAAAGGAACTCCGCCAAATTGCCAAGCTAGTTTTGTCCCAATCCTTTAGCTTTGCCTCAAGCTTTAGGAGAAAAACTCAAGAAGCGTGATTGGAGGACAAAAAGAAGAGGAAGAGCCAGGGATGAGTGGTGGAACGGTGACCGACCTCGAAATCATTGTAAGTTGATTTATTGGAAGCTAATGAAAAGATACTTTCCCGTCCATGCCTTAGATGTATGTGATATTTGATTTTATGTTTTATCTCTAACCTATAATAATAGATCGGTAGCATGCATGCATAGTATTGTTGATTTCAGGAAGCTTTGTGGAAGGAGCAGCAGTGACAAAAGGACAAGAAATTCAACAAAGGATCTACTTCAGCCGTCCGGAAAAGGTTGGTTTATTTTTCTCTTATATGCATGTGAAGAAAGAGGTTGGTCCAGATTAGAAGGTCACAAGTTAAGTCTAAAGGGTCATTTCTGCGTATAAGTTTAGATCACTAGCTTATTATTAGTCCATTAGGGTAGAAATACCCAACAACATGCCTTGATACCTGCTTTCATCATTGGTAGTCTATCTCATGTTTGTTAACGGTATACCTCAATGACCGATAAGCAAGCGATGTCTCATCGTGTTAGGCCTCAACTCTCATTTATTCACATGATGTATACTTTCACCATTGGCGGATTGTATTGAGACTTGAAGACATCACTTTGTAGACACATCTTTCCTGAGCTGTGGCTTCCATTTCATCGGACTAGTACCTATTTGGCTTCAATGATCATGGGAGATCGGTGTACTTCATGGTATACATATATCTTCAGATTGATTTAAGACTTCGTTTCATTGGGCCTTGTTAGTGACTATGACAACTATTAGCATGTAACAACATTTATATTTTCCTATTCAGGGACATAGACACTTGTTGGTATATTTTCACATGGATGCGTTGCATTTGGCAGCCATGTATGGAAATTCAGTACATAATGTAATGTGAAATTAAGTTCGTCCAATTGGTTCTCTACCACTCCACTCACAGGTTATTTATAATGTATTTCGACCATCGTAGATACTCCTATGATCTCACACATTGGGGGGCATATATTATAACAATATTTTCCTCAACCCATGCAAACTTTCTCAGAAGTCCTTTTCCATTTACCTATGCAGACTTATCAACCCCTTTTTTGATAAATCTAGATCCAAAAATATATATTTTTCCACAAATACGCTCCCTAACTACTTTGCAATATGAGTATATGCTTGATGCTCCACTACAACTCACAAGTAGCCGGTATTTGTGCCATAAAATACAAAATGAGGTCAGGTTTATATGTCACGATAGAAGATCTCGATTTTTGGCCTTCCATATCTTGGAAACATTCTGACTTCATTATGGTTGCATTATCACGGGGCTATAAATGGTCCAATTTAGAGCTATGGAAAAGAGAGAAAGCATTCAACTTTGAGAACAAAGTTACTCAGGAGAAATTAATTCATATTAATTCTACATCCCTTTGTCCCTCAAGTGAACATGATGTCCAACTTGCAAGCTCTTCCTTTATTGTGAAGAGGATCTCATTCTCTCTTTTCTATGACCTTGCCTTTGGTGGAGGATTGGAAGTGGTGGAATAGAGTTGGAAAAATTAGGTTTTCTTCAGTTTAGAACCATGCTGACATGTAAGTCTGTAATGTTGATACTTTGTTGATCAATTATTAATAGAAATGACAACATCTTTCCCATCCCTATCGATCCTTTACAAATATATGATTATTATCCATGGGCATGTTTGTAATGTTTATTAATGGATTGTGTTATACGATAATGCTAACTCATTTTATATATTGTCACTATATACTTGCATCACTTGTTTTTCGATAACTTATTGAAGGTGTAAGGCTTTGGGTCAAAGGGCTCAGCGATTGATTGACATCAAGCGATTGGATCGAGGAAGGCTTCTTCCTCGTATTGCACATTAGGTTATATAACACATGTTGGAATCGAGTTCATTTATCTTGATCCTTACATTAATGGATTTGTGGTTTACCCTTGATCATAGAGAGTTTTTCCCTTGTAGCGACTCCCCTCCCCAAAATATAATTTCCTCGAAATTTCCCCCAGTTCCCTCCAAAATGTTCCCTCAAGTTCCCCTCTCAATTTTCCCTCAAATTTAAAATTCCACCCAAAATATTCCCTTCAAAATTTCCCCCTCAATTTTCCCTCCAAATTTCCCCCAAAATTCCACCCCAAAGTATTCCCTCCAAAATTCCTAAAGTTTACCCTCCGTTCCCCACCCCCAATTTTTGGGTTATTTTCCCTTAAACATTAGAAACAATTTTTACTCTTGTTTTGTTATCCCAATTTTTTTTCAGTTATTTTCCCTTAAACATTAAAAACAATTTTTACTCTTTTATTTTGTTATTTACATGTTAAATACAATATTTATCATGTTTATCTATTTATCCCACATTGATTAAACATATTGATGATCCATATAATTTTAAGTATATATGTAGACAATATACCTAATTTTTTTTTATCCCACATTGGTTATACTAACACTAAGTTATATCATATGTGTTATATACAGACAGTCGTCTTTTATATTTTTACATTGTGTTATATATTGGGAAGTATTTGTTTTAGGTTTTGCATCAAGCTAAAACATCGAGAAGACATCCGAGGAGAATCTAGCAAGCAAAGAGGAGAATCTAGAAAGAAAAGAGGAGAATTTAGCATTTCATAGGTTAGTTTTTTGTTAAATTCTTACATGTTTTCTACTTTTTTCTAAAAAACTTAGATGTTTTCTACTTTTCTCAATTAAATCCTTAAGATTTTTTGAAAAACAAAGGCAAAAAAAGTTAAATTTAGATATAATTTTTTAACTTTTTTTAAGCTTTTGTCTAGTTTTTTATGTTTTTTTTTATCATTTTTTAGGTTATTACCTAGGTTATATGTTATTACCTATAACCCTAGGGTTATATGTTATATAACATATAACCAACAGTTATATGTTATATAACATATAACATTGTTATATGTTAATATAACATATACATATCGTATAGGTTATATTAACATATAACAATGTTATATGTTATATAACATATAACAGTTACATGTTATATAACATATAACAGTTACATGTTACAAGCATTGCCCTAGCCCCCATGGCCAAGCCCTGGGTGCACCCAAGGCTTGGTCGTGGGAGCTAGGGTGATGCCCAGCATCGCCCCAGCCCTCCCACGGCTAAGGAACAACCCCACACTATTACATATAGGCTAAAACATCGATGAACTATTACAACGATTGTGATAAAATCAATTATTTTGTCGAAAAAAAAAATTTTAAAATGAAATTTTACAATTTTTTTTTAAATTAGTCCCAATAATGTCAGATTTACGACGTGTTCTAAGGTTGTCCGAAGTACGACGCCCAGTTTTGACACTTTAATATAGACGTTTGTAGGTCAACATAATGTTCATTGACTTCGAAATGGTCAACATTAATTTAGGGTTATAGTCATCGAAATTCTGACAATGACGAATCTATAAATTAGTTAATTCGAACCGAATTTTGACTAATTTGTTATAGTTGCAACATCTTTTATGTGTTATAGCTCTGCTAATATTCATTTTTATGTGAAGGTTTGCTTGTTGATTAAGAGATCGAACTTATCTTTGATCTACAAAGCTTAGTTTTGTGATCATTGTTCAAGGTGTGCAAGAGGATTTTAGAGTTTGAAGGTTAGTTAAATAATGTTTTTCTTTTCTCTCCTTTAATATTTTATAACCTTATACATTTATGTAGATTTTATATCATCTGTGAAATGCTAATTTTTTCATGCTTATATGTGACTTAATCTCTTGCCCTAGTTCTATTATGTCGTTTGATTATGTTACTTGGTTATGGTGAAGCTTTGAAGCTTATGTGGTAAAACATATTGTATCGTTTGGTCTATTGCATTTCAAGAATCGAATAGATCTAGCACATCATCAATGAACTTTATAACATAATCGTCTCAATATTTTGGTTGTGGTGAAGAATGTGGAGATATTATGGATAAGGTGACGAGAGATGTTAT
The DNA here is from genome assembly GCA_010110895.2 of Picea sitchensis. Taxonomy (NCBI): domain Eukaryota; kingdom Viridiplantae; phylum Streptophyta; class Pinopsida; order Pinales; family Pinaceae; genus Picea; species Picea sitchensis. Next base: position 101,910 of record SNQJ01S0017145.1, read on the forward strand.
TTCCCTTGCGCTAAATGCGGGAGCATAAAAGTCAGAAGAATTTTAATACAAACAGTTGTAAGACATTGCAAAATCCATGGGCATGTTGAAGGTGGACCAAACGAATATCGTCTCTTAGTAAACTATATATTCATTATTATATCTTTATATTGATTGTATTTATAAAATTTTATATTATTTAAATATTTCTTATGCAGTACACTAATTTTGCATAACTGTTTGTAATTATAAAGTCAGGTTGGCCCCCTAAGCATCTGAACGTGCCAAGTACTAGCATAAATTATGTTGTACTACAAGGTGCCGAGGAATTTGGAGTGTCAAATATTGAAGATCAAGTTAATGATCCTATGGAAGAAGATGAAAATAATAACAATATAGTTGAAGACGATGGGACAAATGAATTGATCCAAGACTTGTTCGCTCGACCGAACGAGGATGATGATGAGGACATTGGTGATCTTAATGTACATCTACTAGAGAAGGAAAAAACACCACTTTATGAAGGTTCAAAAGCAAATCTTCTTTCTGCTACATTATTGTTGGTGAACTTAAAGGCTTTGAATGGTTTGTCAAATAGTTGTATGACACAGATCCTAGGGTATGTAATATGGTTCATCATCATGTATACATAAAGGTTGATTTTTTTTTCTTGTTTTTAGTTTTAATTAATTTTTGAAATAAGAATTCAATATTTACAAATTATAACATTCTTTACACTAATTACTTATTTTTTATGTCGTAGATTGTTAGGTGAATTTCGGTTACCATCATCAAATATTTTACCTCACACATATCGAGATTTAAATGCCATTATGAAAGAAATTGGAATGGAGTATCAAGCTATAGATGCATGTTCCAATGATCATATTATATACTATGGACAACATGCGTCAAAAATAGAATGCCCGCGATGTCAGAGCAGTAGATATCGAACCGATCAACTAACAAAAAAGGTGCCTCATAAGGTTCTTCGTCATATTCCCATAATTCTACGTTTGCAACGACTGTTACGGTGTGAAAGCATAGAACAGTTTATGGATTACGATGCATGTAATAGAAGTGGATATGGTGTTCTTTGAATGCCTGCAGATGGTTATGCATTTAAGGAAATTGAGGAAAAATGGCCAGTTTTTAAAGATGAACCTCGTAATGTTAGGCTTTCATTGGTCGCTGACGGTGTTAATCCATTTGGGGAGCTCACGTCTATTTACTCAGTGTGGCCATTTTTTGTTATCAACAATAACATTCCTCCTTGGATGTCAATAAAGAGGGAGCACATAATGCTGACAATGATTGTTCCAGGTATGTAATTTTATCATTAATTTTCCGAATGTAAGATTTCATTTGTATTTCTTGTTGCATAATATCTTGTATTTATTTATTTACTTATATATGCACATCACGTTAGTAATTATTTGTAATTTCAAACAATTAGGTAAGTACCAGGTTAAAGATATGAATGTAGATATCGACCCTCTCATCGATGAGCTACTAAAGTTATGGGCGAGCATCACTATGTATAATGTTTGTAAACCAATAAGGCAGAAGGAATTTCAATTCCATGGAATACTTGTATGGACAATTCATGATGCCCCAGGACTAACACATTTTTTTGGTATGTAATGATCCATTGCACTTTAATTATAGTATATAATTATTTGAAGATACCATGTTGCATGTTTTTTTAAATAATCCCCTTCGTATAATTGACATAATTATTAATCCAACTTTTGCAGGTCTTCAAACAAAGGGTAGATTTGCATGTCCAGTTTATGGTCCTAATATCAAATCTCACCATTCAAAAACTTTAGAAAAGGAGGTGTTTGATGAGTATAGGCACTTCCTCTCTAAGAACCATATGTATCGTACTATTGAAAAACATCTTTTCAATGGGAAAGAAGAGACTGGATTAAAACCACAAAGAATGACACCTCACCTATAGAAGTTGGAATATAACAAAATTCGTCGAGATAGTATATTGCAATTTGTTTATGTAATATTATATATGTAATGTTATGAATTTTTATTTTATTGAATTTATTTTATGCTTCATCAATGCCGTGAAGGTATTAACAATGGGCTCCCACGAGGAATGAAAAGTTATCCCTCTCAATTCATGAGGTTTCCCTATTATCAGGACCTAAAAATAACTCATTTGTTTGATACAATGCATATCGGGAAGAATGTGACAGAAACATTATGGAGAATCATAGATGGTAGGAGGGATAAAGAAAAAGTCATCAAGATTTATAGTGACATTCAGGAAGTCAATCATGCAATGCAAAGTGGGATCCAATCAAATAGCGACGGAGATCGAAATAGCCTTCCCTGGTTATTAACAAAGCAACAAAGAAATAATGTAAAAGAGGTCATTCAGAGAATAAAATTTCCCATGGGTTTTTCTTCAAACATAAATAATATCTTAACAAAGAAAGGTGAATTTGGTGGGGTAAAAGCACATGATTGGCATACCTTCATTAAGGTAATTATTTTTCTATATATATTTATATTGGGATACATCTTTTTAGTTTTGTTTTATTATACTTTAGAATCAAATAATGATCGATTTTGATTTTTACAGTATGTTCTACCTCTATCTCTCCCAGACCACTTCAACAACAACATCAAACGAGTTATATATGATCTTGGCAAATACATGAGGTAAGTAGTAAATTATATGCAAATTGTTTTTTCCAATTTGTTATTCAAGATCTTAATGACATATGTTTTACTTATAATGTAATATATTAATTTATATGTTTTGTTGAAACATGGTACTTTCTTGCAACATCGACTATAGATGGTTGTCATTGAAAGAAATCCATCAAGAAGATATAAAGTATTGGAAGAGAGAAATTCCTCGGCTAATGTGTGAAATGAAAAAGTATCTACCTCCGACATTTTTCAATGCACAAGAAAAATACATAATACACCAAGTTGATCACATTTGGGATGTGAACTCCATTAAAAAATTTGAAGGGGAGCACCTGTTGGGGAAAGGTAGAATGAAGAAAGTGAAAGGTAATTAGGTTTACAATACATCTGACTTTTCCTTTTTATGTGTATCATACTAATTTAATTTTTATGATTTTATCAATTATTAATATTATATACCTTGCTAACTAACATATATTGGTGAATTATGATTTTCTGATACAGTTGGTCAAGAGTGGGATGAACTACATATATACATTGCAAACAATCTTGATTGGATGAAGGTATGGATTGATATATGCATACAACATGAAGGTAGGTTATCATGGGACAAGGTGTCTACATTGGTTATAGAAGCTCATCGTAATGGAGATACCAATCTTACACAGCAGGAAATTGATTTAGCACATGGTTTGAAAGATAAATAGGCAAGCATGTTATTCATCCAATATAATTTCATTATGTTATTTCATGAATTATTAATGTTAGTGTCGATGTGTTTTTCCCATCCATACATTACAAGTTATGTGAAATATGTTTTATGTGTCTGGCATATTGTAGTTGAAACATCACAAGGCTATGTGGTGCAATGGTCATAAATTCCGCATCAAAAAGTTGGACGAAAAGAGGAAAACTTCTGATTGTGGGATAATTGCAGTCTTCAAGGTCACTAATGTTTCCTCTAGAAGTGGCATATGTCCCGAAGTCTTTGAAAATCAATACTATGGGTATTTGGAGAACATACTTGAGTATGAATTTAAATCCTTCAAAATAGTTTTGTTTGACGTCAAATGGTACAGGCTACGAATGAATGAACGTGATCCTAATAGAACTGTTATTCTACACGATAATGGATTTACCATGGTTAATAGAAGGTCATTTGAGCCAGAAATAGATCATTATGTTCTTCTAAGCCAATGCAAACAAGTCTTCTACTCAGAGGTTCCAGGTAAAGCAGGATGGTCATTTGTTGTTACGTATGATCCAAGAGGAAGGCCAGTAAAGTATAATATTGTAGAGGAAGAAAATGATCTTCAAGAAGAAGATGATGCAGAGGAACATGTAGCCGATGTAGCAAATGTCTTAGATGAAGAGCCTGAAGGAGATGAACCAAATGTACTAGTAGGAGGCAATGCAGATCTTGATGATGATATCCATGCTGAAGAGATATTGCTTGGAAATGAGTACATTGATGACGATGTTGATACGGTCAATCCTTACAACACCTTAGATGAACCAGGTGATATGGATGTTCATATAAGATGATCAACTAGAAGATTGATGAATGTATTGAAATGTTGAAATATTGTATATATAAGGTCAGAAGAGAAGGAAAACTGGGTGCAAGTGGCAAGGGCAAGCTTAATTTGGAGACACCTTCTATTCATTCGAGTACACTATGTCAACCAAGGACAATACAAATCATGTAAAGGAGGTACGTATTCTCTACTTATTATTTATTATGTTTCTTCTTCAAAAAATTCTAAAAGAAGTACATATCTCAAACCACTACACATGACCTCTAGAATTGATCCCATGCCTTTGAATGTAACAAGACTAGTTTATGTAGGAAAGAGTCTTTGTGATTATGACGAGTGCACTCTAACCTTTGTTGGAGGTTCTTTAATCGAAATGGAGAAAAAATTAGACTGATAGAAATATGGTAAGGAAAAATATTTGGTGTAGTACTCCATAGGATACAAAAATCCCCCTTTTTCGTTGATTTCTTAATCAACACCATAAAAATACTAGAGGCGGGCAACAGTGACATGTGAATGGGGCCAACGTTGAAATGTTTTCAAACTGTATCTCTATGCATTGAAATTTGACATGGATAGGATATTCTCATGCCTTAACGATATGGGAGGGTTTCTGGACTCAAATTTGACTCACACACCCACTTTATTCCATCATCATATCATCATGTAAACCATAAACTCTATTTTTCATATGTTCTCGTATATATGTTAATGATTCCAAATTTCTTATTTGTATTTGACTCAAGGTACAACTAGCTTGCAAAGTATCAAATTTTAATTTCAAGTTGATAAACCAAATATGAAATGAATCCAAGCATCATTTGATATCGTCGCAAGAGAGACGAATGTAAATAATCTTGCGATGCATTACCTATACTATCGACGAAAAACGTTTGTCGCTAGTATAGCTAATTTGTCCCAAGAATGTGTCTTTGAATGGTGTTACATGGTTTGCAAGGAGTGTAGGGATTATATGGTGAAATTTAGTGTAGTCTATAAGAACAATCCCTATGCCAAACCTCAAAATGGATAGTATCATATCCTGTTCATAAGACAAATATTCTTTGTATGTTTTCTTTGTGGTGGATCAAGCCCTCGGTACACATGATGCATGACAATGAAATGTAACAATTTGAATATTTAATGATAGTGTTATGTCACCCATGGTTAAGGAAATAACATAAGGTTCTTAGGTCCTATTTGAATCTTCTTAGAATTGAGATTAGTTACATAGTCCTTGAAAAAAGACAAAATACTTATGTAGTGGATATTTGGTATTTGTGTGGGACATTTTATGTAATTAGTATGTTTTGTACAAAAATAATGGATCTTTGGGACTACACCATGGTCAAGGAACGAGGAACAAGGAACAAGGAACAAGGAACAAAAATTGTACTAAGACTAGACAAGGGCAATAGTGACCTGTGAATGGGGCCAATGTTGAAATGTTTTCAAACTGTTTCTGTATGCACTAAAATTTGTCATGGATACACTATTCTCATGCCTTAATGATATGGGAGGGTTTATGGACTCAAATTTGACTCACGAACCCACTTTATTCCATCATCAATTCATCATGTAAACTATAAACCCTAATTTTCTTTCAAAGTACACAAATTGGTTGACACAAGTTTTAAGTTTTCATCAGTATTTCTTCATTTTTCTTTTAGGTTCTACATTAATGTATATACAATGTATCTGTGTCATAGTTGTGATGAAAAATCCCTCTTTTTCGTTGATTTCTTAATCAACAGCAGAAAAATACTCCCTTGCAGTACTAGATGCAGGGACGTGTGTACTGTCAAATGAAGTTTACAAGGAACAAGTAACAAAAATTCTATGAGGAATAGACACATGCAAAAATGACCTATGAATGGGGCCAACGTTGAAATTTTTTCAAACTATTTCTGTATGCATTGAAATTTGACATGGATAGACTATTTTCATGCCTTAACGATATGGGAGGGTTTCTAGACTCAAATTTGACTCACACACCCACTTTCTCCCATCATCAATTCATCACGTAAACCATAAACCCTAATTTTCTTTCAAAGTACACAAATTGGTTGACGCAAGTTTTAAGTTTTCATCAGTCTTTCTTCATTTTTCTTCTAGGTTCTACATCAATGTATATACAATGTATCTGTGTCATAGTTGTGATGAAAAATCTCTCTTTTTTGTTGATAGCTTAATCAACACAATAAAAATACTCGCATGCAGTACTAGATGCGAGGATGTGTGTAGTGTCAAACAAATTTTACGAGGAACAAGGAACGAAAATTGTACTAGGACTAGACACAACCAACAATGACCTGTGAATGGGGCCACTATTGAAATTTTTTCAAATTGTTTCTGTATGCTCTGAAATTTTTCATAGATAGACTATTCGCATCCCTTAACGATATGGGAGGGTTTCTGGAATCAAATTTGACACACACACCCGCTTTCTTCCATCATCAATTGATCATCATGTAAACCATAAAACCTAATTTTCTTTCAAAGTAAACAAATTGGTTGACACATGTTTTATGTTTTGATCAGTCTTTCTTCATTTTTCTTTCAGGTTCTACATTAATGTATATACAATGTATACGTGTCATAGTTGTGATGAAAAATCCCTCTTTTTCATTGATTTCTTAATCAATTCCATAAAAATACTAGAGGCGGGCAACAATGACATATGAATGGGGCCAACGTTGAATTTTTTTCAAATTGTTTCTGTATGCATTGGAATTTGACATGGATAGAATATTTGCATGCCTTAACAATGTGGGAGGGTTTTTGGACTCAAATTTGACTCACACACCCACTTTCTTCCATCATCATATCATCATGTAAACTATAAACCCTATTTTTCATATGTTCTAGTAGATATGTTAATGATTCCCAATTTCATATTTGTATTTGACTCAAGGTACAACTAGCTTGCAAAGTATCAAATTTTAATTTCAATTTGATAAACCAAATATGAAATGAATCCAAGGAACATTTTATATCGTCGCAAGAGAGACGAATGTAAATAATCTTGTGATAAATTAGCTATACTATCGACGAAAAACGTCTATCGGTAGTATAGCTAATTCATCGCAAGAATGTGTCTTTGAATGGTGTTACATGGTTTACAAGAAGTGTAGGGCTTATATGGTGCAATGTAGTGTATTTTAAATAAGAACAATCTCTATGGGTCTTTGGGTTTTAAGCCATAAATGAAGCTTTATTGTGATAAATGGCCATGGAAAATGTCTTTGACTAGGAATATGGACAAAATTAGTATGTTTTGAATAATAAGACTGGGTATTAGAATTACTTCCACCATGGCCAGGGGAGGAAAACGATATATTTAGGTCCTAGAGAAATCTTCTTAGGGTATTTACCATGGCCAGGGAATGAACATAAGGTGATTATTCCTTGTTTAAATATTCTTAGGAGAGAGCTTCGTGATGTAGTCATAAAAAAACTAGACAAGAACTATGCAGGGGATCTTTCACCTTTGTGCGATATCTTTAGCATCATTGATATGTTTTTTTAAAGAGTAAGAATGGATATTAGGGACTATACCATGTTGAAGGGAGGAAAACAAGGAACTTGAGTCCAAAATGAATCTTTTTGAGTTTAAGGGCCAGGCACTACGCCTTGAACAAGCATGTATATCCTTTCTAAATAATCTTTAGCCTCTAAGTGGGATATGGGTTCCATTAGGAGTTTTTTCACACCATATATGGGATTAAAGGCATATACCATCATTGAGGGATGAAAACAAGTGACTTAGGCCCTAAACGAATCTTTCATGTGTTTAATGGCCATGAACAAGGACTCCAACTAGGAATATGGGCACCATTAGTATGTTTTTAACAATAAGAATGGGTCATAATAACTCTACCATGACTAGAGAGGAAAAAAAGGGCCTTAGGTCCTAAACATATTTTCTTTGGCTCATTGGCCATTAAAAAGGCCTCAAACCACCAGATCTATCCTATTTAATAGACTATGGTGCTTGGGTGGGATATGGGTGGCATTCACAATTCAAGGGCCATGAACTAGGCCTCAAATAATCATGTAGATCTTAGTTAAGAGATATTTGACCTTCCGGTGAGATATGGGTGTCATTAGGAGTTTTTTCGCACCATATATGCAATTCAAGGTTTATATCATCACTAATTAGGGAGATTGTCCCCTTGAAGTGGCTTAATTTCATCAAATATTTATCATTATCCCTCTAGTAGGCCCAAGATACCATATGAAGGTCCAGTGTCATGGTTCAAGGATGATTTTAATGACATAACTTGAGAATCTTCATGGTTTTTCTTTTTGGTGCTTCCCTCGAGACTCTTCATTTAGGACATAAGGCCATTATTTCTCTCCCTTGACATTGGTTAGACCTTAATACTAATTATTGGTTCATAATTAATAACCTATTCATGGATCCCATATCCCATTTGGACATTAATGTTGCCCTATAAAGGTAATATGTGGTTGTTTGAGGACTCATACTTGGTGCTTGAGCTTTCTAATTAAGGTTTAGGGCCAAAGGCTCTTGTTTCCCCCCTCTAGCTACAATTAATGACCCAAGACCCTTCCATGATGCCTATGACCTTTTAATGATGCCCATGTGTTGAATACCTGAGACCCATCTACTTCACACCAAATAGTTGGTACATAGAACTATATTCTACGGACTAAAAATTTAGGTTTTTGGCCCACACCATGACCTAGAAGAAATTTATAGTGCATTAGAAGCCATTGATTTTAGACCTAAAAACATGGATTGGCCTAAGAGACCGATTGTTGTTGTGGAAAGCCTTTTAATAAGGGAAACATCCCATTCTTGGACCAAATATTCCATATAAAGGGTGTTCTAATAGTTTTGATGCCAATTTTTGAACCATTGTAATAACAACATGTGCATTATATTTTGGGTGGATGAAGACAAAATAAGCACGAATTAGCACAACTTCATTAATATCTCTAAAAATAGGTTAAATCTACACTCCAATAATACAATTCTTGTGATAGCATAATCAAATTTGAGCATGCGTGACTTGGAGACCAAAACCCAAAACACAAATTATTCCATATTCGATCCCCCACATGTGGAGACGACCATATTATTGCAGGTTCGGGTTTGAATGAGATAGTGAATCCCTGTGAGGTATTTTCTCATCATTTGAATTTTGGTTGCAATCGATTTTCTCAGTATTGATTCAGGTTTGGACGAGGCTCCATGTTGCCACGGGTTTTCTCTGTGAGGTTTGAACGAGGCTCCCTGTTGTTGCGGGTTTTCTCTAAGAGTTTTGGATAGTCCAACCTAGCAAGGAGGCAAGGAGGCTCTACACCACAGTGTAAGAAAAAGAGGAGACCTGAATACCCTTAGAAGACAAAGACACTCAGGGGATCACCAAAAATGGTGGAAAAATCATTATGTAATTCCTTCCAGAAGTAAAAATCGATTGTAGAGCACTCCCAATGGCCAGATTTTAATTGGGTTTTATTGTTTTTATGCATAGAATAGGACACCTGAATGTTGATATCTTGCGCTATGATGTTCCTTCTTGGTAGTTACAAGTTTCAGGACTTACTCATCCCTTAAGAGGGAAGTTAAATATGATAACATTCAAACCCATAACATACAACCCACTACCCCATGTAGGACACGCAATAAACTCATGCCATAAATGCAATAAATTGAAGAGAGAATCCTTCAAGTTACCAATAGAATAATCGTTCCTCTTACCAATGAGGTTCACCATATATAATCCAAATCCAAGATCCTACCTCTCCACATGGCACTTCCCTAATACAATATATTTCATATCAACAAGACACTTCTATCAAACAAAATGTATGTTCTCAACTTAACATTTTTCCTTCTTAACCCAAATATGAGTCTAAATTAGATACATTTGGAGTATTTCTGCAACCCAATAGTGGGAGGATGTGCCTCTTGATCCCATCAAGACTTCATCCCATTTCATAGGTAGTATTAGCATGGCCTCTTAAAAATTATATAATGAGCTCTTTCTAGCACACTTTGACTACAACGGGTGGTATCCATTTAGTTATTTTTATCGCACAGTTTGTAGCTAGATCAAGAAAGGCTAAAGGATAAAGGCCAAACTGGCGTAACAAGAACCTTCCCCACCCAATGTCACCTCAATGGGGAGGTTCTTTCTATTTAGGGAGGTTAGCCCAAGGGAGATGTCCCTGGAAACCTAGGGTTTTGAAGAGGCTGAAGTATAAGAATCAAGGCAAAGTTTCCCCCTCACAGGTTATCACCCGAGGTCAAATAATCCGGCTAATCAGCCAATAAATGAAGTGTATGCCCAACTGAAAACACCTGCTCAGAACAAGACAAGAGAAATACAATGTATATATATGCAGGCTATAACTCAAAGGGTTAGTACTTCATGTGATTATCTGACAATTCATATGTAAGCAATGAGACAATAGATATCAATGAGATAAAAGTTTCATCAATACAACAATATAAAAATATCAATTCACCAATAACTATTGAGATGATGCAACAAACATATCCAATCAACCATTTACTCAATAAATTCCCTTAATCATCATCTAATTGCTTATTATCAACATTTGTTGTGTCAAAATGAGAGAACCAACTGTGATTTCAGCCTAATTAGGGTTAGTTTGTTAGTTAGGGTTTTCAAGAATTAAAGTTTTGAGAGTTTGTTTTGGACACTATGACCTGAACGTTGTGTGCCTAAGATCAGTGCCTAAGGGTATATGGAGTCAATAAAGGAGAGGATGCAAAATTGAAGGGGTAACAAGCTAAAGATGAGAGGGAAGGGTTCAAGAGTGTTGCGATGGTAGGGCCCTAGAATCAAAACCCTAGGGGAAAGAGGCTCACTCCGGTGTTGCTTAAGCAAGGCCTCATGCTCTTTCCTCCTTCTTTAGGTCAAACTTGCCAAATGGCTAGCATAAGAAAAGGGCTAAAACAAGAGGATTTAATGAGGGAGAGTGTTGTAAAGACAAGGCTCTATCACTAAAACCCTAGAATATGGATGACCCTAGGTGTAGATAACCTACGCCTAGGACGCCACCCTCCTTTTAATGTTAAAAAAAAAAAAAAATTGCTTAAGGGAAGAAGTTAGATGAGTGTAGCAAAGGCTAGGCTCTATCTTCCTCCTTCAATGGCTGAATATTTCTCTCTAAGGGGAAATATGACAAGGACCTACTTGTGTGCTTGTCACCTAGGGTTTTTAAATCAACAAATTTATAAGTTAATTCAAGAATACTAACCTACAACCATTCAATCAAGAAGTTTTGTAGGAAAAACACTTACATATCATGAAGAAAATCATGTGCAAACCCTAGTTGTAAGCCTTCCTCAAGAGAAATGCCAAAATATGCCAAGAAAATCCTCCCATCAACAAGTGCACCTCATTTTTAAAGACCAAATACCCAATAAGGGCACAAAAATCAGACCTCACAAGTGTGAGTTGTTGTGTTATGCTCAAATGAGGGAAAAACATCCTCAATTTATAGCATCTCATGACCTTTAATTTAAAATTAGGTCATTAAAAAGAGCCGACAAGGCTAATAACCAAAATAATATTGTTTGTACTTTAACTGCTAAGTAAAATACATAAATGAGCAAAAGGTGGGACGTCAAGCCTCTCTGAGGGAGACATTGGCCCCTTTTAGGGCTAATCCGGCATCCAGAAGTCAGACGTTAGCCCTTTTAGGTCTCCTCCAAGATGCCACACGATCCAACCATCCTATCCAACTGCCACATGCTCAAGGTGACGTCCAAGCGTCCTGGGTGACGTCCTGTCCATCAAAAGGAAAACGTTCCATCTGAAGTGGGTCAACCCCTCTGGGCTAGGCTCAACCAAAGTGTCCTAGGTGGAACGTCCTTCTTCTTCTCATGTGAAAAGGCTCATCAAACCGTTGTCCTGTCTCTGCCCCTAATGGGGTCCCAACAACCATCTGATGGGCTCTTCAGCCCCATGGAGGTCCTAGCTAATCATCTCCCCATCTGTACCGGTCCAACTGGTACCTATCAATCGGGCATGGTCCTGCACATCAAAAAATTCACCCTCCATGGGCTCATTAGTCATAGGGATCATAGTAATGTCAATCATATTTCATCATCAATTTTATCAAATACATGCATAAAACCCCTGATACATCATCCAATAGCTCAAAGACATTACAATGACCTATTATACAAAGATGAAGAAAAAGACAAAATACTCTATTGGGTCAACATTCATAGGAGAAGGAAAGTTTCCAGAGGATATCATCCAAGCCATGTAATATGAGGTGATGTGGTTAAGGGATGTCCAAACATATGGGTAGAGTGAAAGATAGGGGTGATATTACCCGTGGGTGCCTTTGTAGAAGGTGAGATGTACCCGTCATGGATGCAATTCTTTCCAAGCCCTTATTGCCTTTATTCTTTCTTTTATTTATTTCTTTTTCTTATTTATTTCAAGGTTTAAATAGAGGACACTTCCTCGGTGTGGTGACCAGAGCTGACAGTGTCACCCACAAGCACTTTCATAGAGATGATAAGGTTGGCTCATGATGAGACCCCCTTTCTCTTGGCCATGCAACCAAAAGTCACTACCCTGGCGTGGTATCTAGATAATGGCAATGTCATACTGCTAGGTACCCATGAACATAATGGAATGGCTCTTGATGAGACCCCCCATCCTCTTGGCTAGGTATTGTTTTGTTATTTTTCTTTGGGTCCCTCTTGTTTCTTGCTGAGAGGCTTTTTATTGCCTTCTCGGGGATCCCTGGGCGAGGCATCTCTAGGTTTCATTTTCTATGGATTTTATCTTTTACCAGTTACTTTTACCTTCTGGGCCTTTAGCCCCTTCTTCCCATGAGATAAGGAGTAATCCCACAAACAGATCATCCTAATTTCCGGACTAGGGGAATGGGGCAGATGAATGGAAAATTAGATGTAAGAGTGATGATATGATGGGAGTGGACAATGGCCCTTCAAAATCCCCTAGTGAAAAAAAAAAACCTATGGGTACAAGCTTTATAGGTTACCCTGTCAATCCCCCCAACCATGGCAAATTGGTTTAATGTAAGATCCAAGCAGTCGTCAGAAATAAAAGAAATTTGATGCATATATCTAAAGGTTATGATGATCAAATACAACACATACCATGATACCTAGACCAATTACCTCATGGAGCAAGAGTCTTCTCTAATACAGGTCCAAACTAAAAGTGATGGGTGTTGTTGTTGCTGACAGGACAACGCTTTTGAAAAAGAAGAAAGATGGGCCCTTCAGGGCCATGCTGAGGTCAATCCTGCTCTCGGTACTCCATGTCTAGGACCTGTGGGCCTCAAGACATGATCTACTAGTTATCCCTAGAAAAAAGGGATAACATCTGGCTCCAACTCGGGGACATGTGCTTATCGTAGAGTGCATGAGAACCTCAACATCTCTGGCATAACCTGCAAACTTGCTCATACTCGAAAATGGCATTAGTAACAAAGGTGGGGTGGTATTGTCACCCTGCATATATGTATATACAACTGAAATAAAAGAATCAATATGAAAATGAGGAAACAAACTAACATGAAATGAAAATGGTATAATACACGAAAAATGCCTACCTACCTATACTTACCTATGGAGTTAGGTCCCACCACCTTGGTGGGGTTTGAGGAGGTTCCCGCTGATGGGTAATGGGTGCCTTCTCCCTTCCAAATTGGACAAATAGTATGAGTTATCAACTGATTCCATTCCAACTTTGAAGGGTCTGAGCCATGATTGCATACTTCCTTTTACATTAGTTAGCTCTCCTTTCTGAGTATCCCACATCCATATCAAATCTCCCTCCTTGTATTTTCTGATTTTGTGTTCGGTCGTTCCCTGAACAACCCTGGTGTATTGTACTAAGGGACGCGGGTGGTCTTCTGCTGTAAAGACTTCATGTTGGGATGGGAGGATCTGCACGTCATCTTCCTCCTTTTTCCTTTTTAATATATTCATCGTCCCAACTTCTTTGTTCTAAAATTCATCTAGGAGTTGTTGGTATTCTTCTTTCTTGGGCCATTCGATCTGATCAAACTTCTCTTCTGTTGCAAAGGGCATGTCTTCCGAAGAATATTCCTGAAAAGTTTGTATCACATCTTCCTGTGCTTTATCATCATTTATGGGAGGAACAATATCTTGTACATGATTCCCATTCATTGGTACATTGAGTAGACATCCTGTCATTCCGTCCTTTAAAGGTAATCATAAGAATGTGAGGTCCATCTCAAGGGAGTCACCTATCATTGCACCAAACTTCCTAGATAACAACATCCCCCACACATATGGGACATCAACCACTATAATATCTATGTGGACTGTCTTCTCGAGGTATTCCTTTAAGTGTACTTTAACATTTTCAACCACCCCATGTGTGGGTATTGCTTTAGATTCGAAACCACACACATTCCTGTAAGGCCTAGTGACCTTCAAACCCATTTGCTGCATGACTTTAAGAGACATCATGTTCGCACCAACACTTGTATCTAGCATGCAATTGTTAAGGTATCTATTGTTCATTGTTAAAGTCATGAAGAAGGGAGGGTTTTCACCATACTGGACCCTGAAATGATCAACTTGCAACATAATAGGGGGGTCCATAGGTTCATCTAATCTTGAAAAGAAAGTATCAAAGCGTTCTTTAATGGATGGGATCTTGATTTCTTCTCTTAGGGGAACGTTCACATGCATTTTTGATAAATCCCCTTCAAAGTCAAAGTTAAGGTCAACCTTACTAGTCTTGGATGTCTTAGGAAGAAGAACCTTAAGAGGTGGGGTCTTTGGTTGATCATCGGTAGGTTGTTTGGGATTCTTTCTCCTGTATACTTGAACTTCCTACTTCTTTAGATTTTCTCGTGATTCCTGGTCCAAGTTGTTTATTATTTCCATCCTTGCTACTCTTGTTGCTTCCTTCAGGGCTTGTTGATGTTCTATATCTGTGATATTTATCTAAGGAAAGTTCATGAAGCAATCCAAATTGTTGACTTGTTGCTGGCTAGCATTATAAGGACATTCATGCTCCCAATGTGCTTCACTGCACTCCAGGAACCTAGGGTTTTCATCCACAACATTCGTAGGGGCCAAGGTATTTGGGACTTCATTTTCATTCTTTGGTTTGTAAAATTGATTCCCTTTCTGGAACTGCCCTTTGAACGGAGGCCTAGGTGCTTGGATCTGGGATTTTTCAAGTCTGAAAATCTGGTTCATCATCTCCTCTTGATTTTTTATGATGCCATCCATGGAGGCTTGTAATTTGTTGATACTGGCACAGAGATCTGAAATGAGTTCAACATTGTGCACTATTTTCTGCTTGGTATCTATTCTCCCCCTAGGGTTAACGAAGGGCTCAATTTTAGATGAAAGGAGGTTCCCTTCTATCTTAGTGGTGATCTCTTGGCATTCTTGAATGGACTAGGGGTTTTTGTCTCTGAGGATATATCCTATTTGGCCATTGAAAGATCTGGTATAGCTATGAACAAGGTAATCATCTTTCGGGTGATGGCTTGAGGAAATTCGTTGGAGCAATGTCTCGAATCTGGTGTGAAATTCCCGAATGGACTCGTTTTCATACTTGGAAAGGCTATTTAGTTGAGTGAGAAGCATGTTAGGGTATTCTTTGATACTCCATCTTTTGAGAAAGGCCTCTTCAAGTCTATCCATGGTCTCGATGCTTCCATCAGGAAGACTAAGATACCAACGTCTTGAGGCATCGTAAAGAGTAGCAGAGAATAACTTCATGACCAAGTATTCAACATCATTATTGATGGGGTGAAGCTGAAAGAATGCCCAAAAGTTACTCATATGCTCTTCGGCACTAGTAGAATCAATGCCGGTAAATTTAGGCAACCACTTCTCATACTTGGGTGGCATTTGCTAGGGTAGCCTGGTATGGATGACATGTCTAATGTCTTGAAAAGGGTAGATGACCACTGTCTTTGATTTTTAACTGGGTTCATAGTACTGGTCTGAGAGCTAGACATGATTGTTAAAGGAAGTCTCTTTCCAAAAAGTGACTTGACAACAGGATAATTCAAAGGAGGCTTCCTTCTAAAGGACAAAGGAGGGTTATTGAATCTCCTTTTGGTTTGTGGAGTCGCCAGATAGTTTTCCTGAAACTACCAAAGAAAAAGGGAATAAATTCCTAGTGGAGTCAGCAGGTAAGCTTGCAAGAGAAAGGTCTTTGAGGCAAGGCTTAGCAAAATATTTTTCATTGAGGAAGATTGACTCAGTGTTCCCCGACAATGGTGCCAAAATGTTATCGCACAGTTTGTAGCTAGATCAAGAAAGGCTAAAGGATAAAGGTCAAACTGGCATAACAGGAACCTTCCCCACCCAATGTCACCTCAATGGGGAGGTTCTTAATGTTTAGGGAGGTTATCCCAAGGGAGATGTCCCTGGAAACCTGGGGTTTTGAAGAGGCTGAAGTATAACAATCAAGACAAAGTTTCCCCCTCACAGGTTACCACCCGAGGTTATATTATCCAACTAATCAACACATAAATGAAGTGTATGCCCAATTGAAAACACCTACTCGGAACAAGACAAGAGCAATACAATGTATATATATGCAGGCTATAACTCAAAGGGTTAGTACTTCATTTGATTATCCGACAATTCATATGTAAGAAATGAGACAATATATATCAATGAGATAAAAGTTTCATCAATACAACAATATAAAAATACCAATTCACCAATAACTATTGAGATGATGCAACAAACATATCCAATCAACCATTTACTCAATAAATGACCTTAATCATCATCTAATTGCTTATTATCAACATTTGTTGCATCAATATGAGATAACCAACTATGACGCCAACCTAATTAGGGTTGGTTTGTTAGTTAGGGTTTTCAAGAATTAAAGTTTTGAGAGTTTGTTTTGGACACTATGAACTCAATGTTGTGTGACTAAGATCATTGCTTAAGGGTATATGGAGTCAATAAAGGAGAGGACGCAAAATTGAAGGGGTAACAAGCTAAAGACGAGAGGGAAGGGTTCTAGAGCGCTACAATGGTAGGGCCCTAGAATCAAAACCCTAGGGGAAAGAGACTCACTCCGGTGTTGCTTAAGCAAGGTCTCGTGCTCTTTCCTCCTTCTTTAGGTCAAAATTGGAAAACGGATAGCATAAGAAGAGGGCTAAAACAAGAGGATTTAATGAGGGAGAGTGTTGTAAAGACAAGGCTCTATCACTAAAACCCTAGAAGATAGACGGCCCTAGGTGTAGATAACCTAGGCCTAGGATATCACCCCTTTTAACCTTTAAAATAAAAAAAAACTATCTTAAGGGAAGAAGTTAGATGAGTGTAGCAAAGGCTAGGCTCTATATTCCTCCTTCAATGGCTGAATATTTCTCTCTAAGGGGACATATGACAAGGACCTACTTGTGTGCTTGTCACCTAGGGTTTTAAAATCAACAAATTTATAAGTTAATGCAAGAATACTAACCTACAACCATTCAATCAAGAAGTTTTGCAAGACAAACACTTACATATCATGAAGAAAAGCATGTGCAAACCCAAGTTGTAAACCTTCCTCAAGAGAAATGCCAAAATATGCCAAGAAAAGCCTCCCATCAACAAGTGTGCCTCACTTTTAAAGACCAAATACCCAATAAGGGTGCAAAAATCAGACCTGACAAGTGTGAGTTGTTGTGTTATGTTCAAATGAGGGAAAAACATCCTCAATTTATAGCATCTCATGACCTTTAATTTAAAATTAGGTCATTAAAAATAGCTGACAAGGATAATAACCAAAATCATATTGTTTTTACTTTAAATGCTAAGTAAAAGACATAAATGAGAAAAAGGTGGGACGTCAAGCCCCTCTAAGGGAGACGTTGGCCCCTTTTGGGGCTAATCTGACATCCAGAAGTCAGTCGTTATCCCTTTTAGGGCTCCTCCAAGCTGTCACACATGCCATCCATCCTATCCAACTGACACACACTCAAGGTGATGTCCAAGCCTCCTGGGTGACGTCCTGTCCATCAAAATGAAAACATTCCATATGAAGTGGGTCAACCCCTCTGGGCTGGGCTCAGCCAAAGTGTCCTGGGTGGAACGTCCTTCTTCTTCTCATGTTCAAAGGCTCATCAAACCATTGTCCTGTCTCTGCCCCTGATGGGGTCCCAACAACCATCTGATGGGCTCTTCAGCTCCATGGAGGTCCGAACTAATCAACTCCCCATGTGTACCTGTCCAACTAGTACCTATCCGTCGGGCATGGTCCTACACATGTAAATCATATTTCATCATCAATTTTATCAAATACCTGCATAAAACCCCTGATACATCATCCAATATCTCAAAGACATTACAATGACCTACTATACAAAGACGAAGAAAAAGACAAAATACTCTATTGGGCCAGCATTCATAGGAGAAGGAAAGTTTCCAGAGGATATCGTCCAAGCCATGTAATACGAGGTGATGTGGTCAAGGGATGTCCAGACATACAAGTAGAGTGAAAGATAGGGGTGATATTACTTGTGGGTGCCTTTGTAGAAGGTGAGTTGTACCTGTCATGGATGAAATTCTTTCCAAGCCCTTATTGCCTTTATTCTTTCTTTTCTTTATTGCTTTTTCTTATTTATTTCAAGGTCTAACTAGAGGACACTGCCTTGGCATGGTGACCAGACCTGATAGTGTTACCCACAATCACTTTCATAGAGATGATAATGATGGTTCATGATGAGACCCCCTTTCCCTTGGCCATGCAACCAAAGGTCACTGCCCTGTCATGGTATCCAGTTAATGGAAATGTCATACTACGAGGTACCCATGAACATAATGGATTGGCTCGCGATGAGACCCCCCATCCTCTTGGCTAGGTCTTGTTTTGTTGTTTTTCTTCGGGTCCCTCTTGTTTCTTGTTGAGAGGATTTTTATTGCCTTCTCGGGGATCCCAGGGCGAGGCATCTCTAGGTTTCATTTTCTATGGATTTTATCTTTTACCAGCTTCTTTTACCTTCTGGGCCTTTAGCCCCTTCTTCCCATGAGATAAGGAGTAACCCCACAAACAGATCATCCTAATGTCCGGACTAGGGGAATGGGGAAGATGAGTGGGAAATAAGATGTAAGAGTGATGATATGATGGGAGAAAACAATGGCCCTTCAAAATCCCCTACTGACAAACCAAAACCTATGGGTACAAGCTTGCTAGGGTACCATGTCAATCCCCCCAACCATGGTAAAGTGGGTTAATGTAAGATCCAAGCAGTCGTCAGAAATAAAAGGAATTTGATGCATATATCTAAAGGTGATGATGATCAAATACAACACATACCATGATACCTGGACCAATTACCTCATGGAGTAAGAGTCTTCTCCGATACAGGTCCAAACTGAAAGTGATGGGTGCTGCTTCTATTGATAGGATAACTTTGATGAAAAAGAGGAAATATGGGCCCTTCAGGGCCATGCTGAGGTCAATCTTGCTCTTGATACTCCATGTCTAGGACCTGTGGGCCTCGAGAAATGATCTCCTAGTTATCCATGAAAACAGGGATAACAGTTGCCAATATTACATCGATGCCTCCTCCTCCTCACACAATCCCTCAATGAACAAGTGACATTCTTCCTTGTATTTTTCCCATGTTGGAACCTCTTCCTTTACAATAGATCCTTCCTCCTTCCACTCCTCCTTAACCAATGGAATGTACCCATTCTTTCTCTTTTTCATCCAAGTTCCCTTAGTCTGGAATTCTTATCCTTATTCGTAGGGAACTCCATCCTACTACATGTCCATTTGACGGTTCTTTATGTGTAGTCTTACCCATATCTTTATCCTCCATTATCACCTTGATATTCTTAGGGTAACACCTATTCTCCTTGTTTTCTTCCCCCCTTCCATTTTTCTAGTCACCCAATCATAGCCTACCATACCTTTATTATCCTATCATTTCTAGTCTTACCCATAGGTTAATTGTGACTACAAGCCCAACTAAAACACATAAACACAACCGTCTCAAAATTGTGATGCAATGAGCGAACCCAAGAACAAACAATATTCAAAAAAACTAGTCGAGTTAAGGGTTTGACACTAATAATTCCCATTTGAAAATAAAGTTTAGGCCTACATAAATGACATCAAAATAAAGTGAGCATCAATATAGCCAGGAATCAACAATTATAAATAAGAATAGACATGGGTTCCTAGGTTAGATCACATGCACAAACTACCCAAAATATTGTTTTCCATGTAGTAAGAGATAGGGCCAATGCCAAATAGATAGTGCCTAAAAATAAATATAACAATGAACATAACACATGGCCAAGAGGTCATGAGAATGTTATCCCAACCATATCCATAATAGTAGCAAGTATTTGAGGTAGGGTAATTAAAACATGTAGGTAGAACCAAACATTTACAAAAGATGAGCACTCAATAGGTAGAATGAAACTTTAAACCAAGCCATAGTTAAGCAACCCATGGGTCAATTCGTAAACTTCAAGTAATTCCTAGAGGAAACCATAGTAAGTTAGGACCTGAGATAGGTGTAAACATAAGTAATGGCCAATATGGGGCTTTATAATTTCCCATATAAGGAGCTCAAAATCACAACAAAGGTGTGTCCATAATAAGGAAGAGGAAAACCTAGAAAAGGGTCGAGGATAGTTTTAAATAATTTCACAACAAGAAACACAGAGTATGGAAGAGATACAAAATCCCAATTTTACCACAATAGTAACCCAAGCCAAATTACAAGCAACCAAGAATTCTCCTATTCAAATGAAATATCGATATGGGTTCCTACCTTAAACATGTATACAGACAAGATATAGACCAAATGTGCCTCAAACTCCCGACTCTAACAACCCATAGAATCCAAACAAGCTCAATGAGGAGTAAGAAGACCATACTCGAGGATTATTATTAATTGTGGCCTTCTTTTATTTAGAGTCATTTCTTTTTGTTGAACCAAATTGATATGTCACTTGGTGTCTCTACATCACAAATACGAGTTGATCAATCTGCCCCTTATAATGCAAGTTGATCAATCTGCCATTTAAGAAGAATGCATATTTTTTGTTTGTCTTTTGTCATCCTTGTATCCTACACAATTATCATTACTAGAATTGAAAGGGGCATTCTTCTTAACTACTCGCTCATTCGATGGAATATAGGTACAACCAAACAGGTATTTGTCAAATCTATCTTCGTCGAGCGAGGAAAGTTCAGGTAGATGGAGAGCAACTAGAGGTGAGAAGATCAGAAGAAAATTCCATAGATGCATGGAATTTTTTCTTGTTGAAGGGGAGTCCTTCTCTTATGATGTTGAGAGCATAGATGACATCGAGGTGCCCTTGAGGTACAAACATTTAGTGAAACGATGGGTACCCAAGGACCTTCCTCAAGTAAACACTATTTTTTTTCTGGATGAGAGGATATATTTCATTTCTCCATCATCGTTACATGGATTGTGTCTACTTTCCATGGATGGAATAAAGGTTTTTTATGGCGGAATAACTGAATTGATGGAGTATGTCGGGCCTTGTTACAATTATAGAGATTAGATGAATCTAGTCCAATAAACGCGAGGTATGCGAATATACGGAGTGGTTGCAAATTATATACAGCTAAGAGACAACGATAGAAACAAATGAGGGTCTATGTATATTGACGGAAGGCCAAAGGAATCGGTAAATATTGTGGGGTTTATAAATAGTACACAACCCGGGACAACAAATAAACAACTCAATTGCATATTTGAGGGGCGGGAATGAAACCTTGTATTTGTATGCGCAATAAAATCAATAACTGCAGGGGAGGAGTTTTTGATTGATTACAACTTGAATCGAATACATATGGACATTTCTATTATGGGGGTGGTAATTTGAAATCTATTATGTTTACTTATCATGATGTGATGTGGTGCAGTTTGTAAATTTGTATTCCCATTGTTTGTAAATTTATCATTGTTCATGATGTTTATTAGTTATGGATTTCTAACACCTAAATCTTATGCACATCATACTCTTAGTATTTTCATGAGTCATTTCATTTGTTATAGATTTCTAATGCCTAATTCTTGGTAGGCTGATCATGGAAAAGCACCAGCTGACCCCACAAAACAGGTAAATTATAGGCAATGCACTTCACTATAATGCACATCATACTCTGTGAGTTTGCATGAGTCATTTCATTTGTTATGGATTTCTAACACCTAATTCTTGGCAGGATGATCATGGAAAATCTCCAGCCCCCTCAGAATAGGCATATGATTAACATTTCTGAATTACATTTAATGTGAAATTTATTATTTGTTTATATAATTGAAAATAACTTTTCTTTCTTGAAATATGTAGTCCATGGGACATCGTTGTGATTATTGGGTGGACGATGACTTGTTTTATTACCACAACATAATGGTAACAATCAACAAAATCATCAGAAAAATGAACAGAGAAATCCTTCGCTTGATTGTAAGTAAAGATCAAAATCAAGAAACTAAAGAAAGGATAGAGAAGTTGAAGGAAGACCTTCAAAAATATAAGGTAATAGCCATATCTTAAATTTTTTTTTTTGGGTCGTAAGTTCAATTATGAATGTTTCATGTTTATAACTTTTACATTTTCTAATCAAAAAAACTTTTTCTTTCTTATATAGGATTTTTTGGCTCTGATTCAGTCGGCTCCTGAAGTAGATGTTGGTAGTAGTCATGTTGCAGAGAGTACACCACAACGTCCATCCAGCTCAAGCCAACACATATCGGATAGGCTATTCAACACTCCACCTACGATTGATCCCAGTCATACTTAGACTGGGTCCACACCTATAGCTAGGGACCATGAGCATGACATACCCCTTCAGCCGGAGGTGGAAGAGCCACATGCAGGAGATGGTGGTAGTGGCAGTGATAACACTATCAGTTCATTTCCTAGATCGTCACGCATTGCTAGCACGGGAACAATTTCATGCACTTTTTTGGTGAATGAGAAAGGAGTTCCAATAAATACATTAAAAATTCTATGTGTTTTTAATTGTTTTAACAATTTGTTGTTGTATATCTGAAGCATATATCATCTTATATATTATTATTTTCTAATTAATGATTGTTTATTTTTGCATGTAGGAAACAACTTGTTTTATAAACACTTGCATGACCATTCATTGGAAATTTTTGGTCCCACGTTATGCACGAGGTGGAATTCTCAGAGTATTCACCTCAAAAAATAAATCTTTGACTACCTTGAACGTATGTTTAGGGTAGATACCTTCAAAAAAAGCGAGGTCTCCAGAGCGGTGGGCCTACATTTAAAATATATACGTGACATGTATAGGGTTAAATTGCAAAAGAACCCTAGGTATGAGCATCCACGCGTTATTCCTGAGAGGGAATGGAAGGCATTCGTTGAGGATGCAAAGGAGAAGAGATTGAGAAAAGAAGGAAGAAATCCACCTGGTCCAGGAAGGTAAGTTACAATTTGAATTCAATACTTTTAGCTTTCTTTATTTTTAAATACAATTGCGGTATATAACATACTTGAAATTTTTCATAGGCTCCATGACACTTCGAAATCCACCAAGGAAAGGGTTGAGAAACATGGCCAACACAGACTAGGCCAAGGCGGCTATTTGAAGTTACAGGTACGAATTGTAAGTAATCAAACATCTTAACAATATTATTAGTTATATTGCCTTCTAGGTTTCTGGTAATTCATGGGGCAACCAATAAAAAAAATCAATACTCTTATGCAATGTAGGGGGACGATTTTGGTACCAAATCCACTACGGAAGACCTCCGTCTTGGTTACAAGTATGGATACCAAGCTGTTATTGATCACCGAAAAAGCTTGGGACAGTCACCAAGATGCAGTGTGCATGAGATGGTATATTATAAAAATATAACCATAATAACATGGTTTCATTACCTTTAAAATACATTCTCGTTTGATATTGTCCAAGAATTTTATATGTTACTATGTTATTAATGGCAGGGGAGCAACAATATTACCAAGCCCATCAATAGTACTGCAGAACAGTTTGTTGATAGTAGAGAGAAACCACAAGATGGTGTTTCTGTGCAGCCCCATGAATGTGAGGTGAAACCTCCTCACAGTGAGGTGCAACATGATCCTAACATAACTGGGTCAGTGTAGCCCCATGATGTTGTTGCACATGAGAGCCACGATGGTAATATGGTTGTATATTAATCATATATAACTTGATAATTTTGTACTTATGAATTTTGTGATTCTATTTTTTCTTTTTACTAATTCAATTATGATTGTCTACTTATAAATTTTGTGGTTTTAGTGGTAGAGTTGCACGACATACATCGAGATCCTCTAATAGAAGAGGAGCACAGGGCAGGTAAATTATTACATTCCAGTTGTATTTTTTCTTATGAATGAACTAAATCAATTGTATTCAATAACTTGCCCTATAAATTTAATATTTTGTGTTGTTGTAGGTGATGACCCGCATCTGGTGCCTCAACGCCATGCGTACGTGACAAGGAATGCAATGCGTGCGAGAATGAAAGGACAATCAACAATATAAGAGCACACAGTAAAATAAGATGACACTAATATCCATGAAATACTTAGGAAATTAGCAGCAAGACATGCAAAGAAAAAAAAAACCTAGTACTGATGTATCATATTATAATACCGATCATTTATAATAAAAAAAATTCACATATGCCTATCAATATTAAGGTCTTGCATACCTTCTTTTTTGCTTTGCCTTTCAATGAGTTCTTGATAAACTTATTTTTCCGTGACCTTTTTTGAATATTTTTAATGCATATTATCTAGTAGATAGTGTTATTTTGCTTTTCCTTTGACCATTTGACCCTTGGATTAGACTAGAAGATATAAATCCCACATCAAATTGTGGAAACCCCCTTTGTACAAGGATGAAACCCCCACATTATGATTTGACCTTTTGACAAAGAGATGACCCTTTATGTTTTTATCTTGTGATTGGTTAAGCCTTTCTTGTTGACTTGTATATTTTGGTCACCCTTATTATGGCTAGGTTCCCCCTCTTATGTGTTGGTCACAGCCTATCCTTGGTGTTGTCAGCCTATATCTGTCCCTCAACAGCCTTGTCGTGGTTTCCTTGACCCTATCGCAGCCTATCCTTGGTGCTGTCAACCTGTAGTTTCCCCTCAACAGCCTTGTCGTGGCTGCCTTAACCCTGCCACAGCCTATCCTTGGCACTGTCAGCCTGCAATTGCCCCTAGGAAGCCTTGTCGTGGCTTCCTTGACCTTGTCTCAGCCTATCCTTGGCGTTGTCAGCCTGTAGTTGCCCCTCGGTAGCCTTGACCCTACCGCAACCTATCCTTGGCGCTGTCAACCTGTAGTTTCCCCTTGAAATCCTTGTCATGGCTTCCTTGACCCTATCGCAGCCTATCCTTGGCACTGTCAGCCTGTAGTTTCCCCTCGACAGCCTTGTCATGGCTTCCTTGACCGTGTCGCAGCCTATCCTTGGTGTTTTCATCTTGTAGTTGCCCCCCGATAGCCTTGACCCTGACGCAACCTATCCTTGGTGTTGTTAGCCTATAGCTACCCCTCGATAGCCTTGTTGTGGTTTCCTTGACCCTGCCATAGCCTAACCTTGGCTCTGTCGACCTGTAGTTTCCCCTCGGTATCCTTGTCATGGCAGTCTTGACCCTATCATAGCCTATCTTTGGCATTGTAGGCATGTAGTTGCCCCTCGATAACCTTGAACCTACCACAACATATCCTTGGCACTGTCAACGTGTAGCTTCCCCTCGGTAGCCTTGCCGAAGATGCCTTGACCCTACCGCAACCTAACCTTAGCACTGTCAACTTGCCTCTACCTCTTGTGACCTTTTTTGTACCTCTTTGTTGTGTGGCGTGCCTCAAGGAAGGCTATCGTGAACCTCCATAATTTTCCTAATGTGTTAAGAGAAACGTGACCCAAAGTGTATGGTTATAAGGAAATGTTGGTCTCTGAGGGTTCTTTAATTGATTGAGGTCATCTTTTTTTTGGGGTCTGCTGTGATTTTGTTTTCCTGTTGGTCATCTCTCTCTCACTTGGTAATGTCTGCCCTCAGGTAAGTGCTTGACACTTCTCCCTTTACTGAGTACATCTATGGGGGTTTCCACACTCAGGTAAGTTTCTAACTCTATCCCTTTTACTACTATTATTTATTATGTTCATTGTTCAGTTGCATATTGAAGATCATTGACTTATTTTACAGTAGTACCTATCTTCATAGTATCTTCAGATTATGAATTGATATTCAATTGCTATCAATGGTTATCTTCTTGATGTGAACAAGAATTTTTTGTTATATTTCTATTATCTGGTTTTTACCGTTATGTTTATATCCGATCTGTAGTAAGCATATTGTGAGAAAAAATATTAAATTTTTGTCTACTTCAGTTTTTACCCTAAATATATCAGTTAGATTGGGTATTGGGGAATTGAGAGTGATGTGAGGGGGGGGAGGGGCAATAAGAGCTTCCACCTTCATGTGGTTGGCCCTGTTTAGTAGAGAATAAATTAAGAATTGGCTAATCTTGGACCAAACCTCTCTCGATCCACCGGAGCAACAACAAAGCCAATGTTGAATTCATTGCTTCTCCATCAGATCGAGGGAGGTTTGCTACAAGATTAGATGGCTCCAATAAATTATTCTTGAAACCAAGAGGAGCCCATTCAGAAGTTATTTCTAGTTCTATAACTATCACATTTGTAGTTTGTTCTCAGTGAGTAAGTTGATGTTTGAATCTAGGATGATGAGGGGCTACTCCGAAAAAAGGCTGATAAGGGGCTTGTAAGCATTGTCAAGGTATGTTCTGACATTCTCAATTTAGTGCATCTTAACGTATAGTAAATAATTGTAGTTGAATAAAAAAAAAAATACATATTTTATTTAATATTATAGATTGTCCAATGTAGCGATCTATTATCTTGAGTAGGAATATCTTGGAGGTTAAATATGTCCATTGAATAATCTTGGATTTTGTTGTCTTGTCCAGGTTTGTCCTAATGGAAAAAATATTGAGCATGAAGCAAGTCATGTCATTGTAACTCGAAGGTGAAACTAGCACAAATAAAGGGTTTGGTATAGAAGTTTTAATTATATATATGATGCATCATTGTTTTGAAGGGTGTATTTTTCTTTTATAATCTCCAAAGTAATGTTTCATAAATCTCATAGTTATATAATTTCTTAATTAGCTATTGAAGGTTAGACACTATTTAGTGATTAGCTGGTTTTCAATTGTATATGTTGGCCATATGTTGAAATTGCAAAGCTTACTCTGTTATATGGTCTAGTTATAGAATTTTCCTTGTTTTTCCTTTCTTCTTTTACAACACTATTTTTTATTTTATTTTAATATAGGCCCCATCCAATGTGCTCAGAGGCTATCAAGTTGTAGCACGTTGATTTCTATTTTCTACACTGAAGTTGAGCTATGAGTGGCATTTGGCATTTGTAAACGATTTTGTGATTTAATTTTGTGTTGATAAAAATCAATGATTGTTACAATGGTTTATTCTCAAGATTGTTTTGATTCGCCTCGAGGTAAATATATACTTTAGAGTTGGTAGCTATTGCAATTTTTGTGTTTGTAGCTAGAGTATGGTTATGGCCCTTATTTTTTATTTATATTTTAAATCCTCTTATTTTTTTCATTGGTGGTCCCATCCAAGAGTTTTAATATCGACTCACAGAAAAGTGGATTTGGGATCAAAAGGCTATCAAGTTGTAGTGCGTTTATTTCTATTTTATACTAAACATTGTTTTGATTCTCCTGGCGCTAAATATGTAATTTCGACAAAATCTGAACAGGCCTCCATTGCAATTTTTTGTACAATTTATGGGATGTGATATTGTTCCCCATACCCATAAGGATCGATATGTATGTGTTTAAATACTTATAAGTTGTTTAATTAGCTATTGAAGGTTAGACAATATTTATCTATTGAAGTTGTTTAGTGACAACTGAAGTAATTTGGTCATTGTTGTATGCAGGTTTTGAAGCACTTTAAGCATGAGAGTCCATTTCTAAGACCTATACAAGACAAGTGAATTCTACCAAAAATATCCTCTTCTAATTTCTCAGGCGTAAAATCAGAGTGTCCATGGCTGAGACCTATACAAGACAAGGGAATTCTCCAACCAAAACCAACTGGTTTCTCGCTTGAGAAATTAGAAGAGGATCTTTCTGAAGAATGTTTCTTGGTATAACAGATTGTTCTTGGAAAAAGCTGAATGGTAAGGCATTGACAAGAAGGGTAAAGCATTGACGAGAGTATGTCGAGTTTAGAGTGATAAAATCTAGTTTATTTTTATTAGATTTGTAAGGCATTGACAATAAGGGTTTTGTCTCTGAAAGCTACAATGTGAAAAAAAGAAGTAGTTCGAATAGATTTCTATGATTTGAGAGTTGAATTTTTATAGGATTTGCATTGAAAGGTTGAGAAAATGAGACTGGTCAACAAAAACTTCATTGATGATTACTTGTTCCTAGACATGAAGCCTATCTAGATTACATTCCATTTGAGTCTAGTGACATTGCCATATTTTGGAAGCCTATGTTTGAACTTCTTTGTAAATATAATTTTTTGGTGTTGCATGAATTGGTGGTCTTTGGCATTACCTATGGATTGAATGGGAATAACCTATACATGTGCAGGATGTACACATTTTAAAAAGATTGTCTATGTAGGGGAAATATGTCTCTCATGCATTTCAAGTTATGAGGAAGCATGGTCGCAATAAGGATGAACCTAGCCTCTACCACCAGTATGGTACATATAGGGGAGGTTGTGTTGCCATCATCTCATTGATTATTAACCCCGAGGGACATTTTTCTTGCTAGTTGATTGCAATCCATCTCATGTGTAAATACACCAAGGAATAATTCAACGTGGATGACCAATTTTTCACTAAATTGTGTGTGCAGGGAACTAAATTGAAATGGTTTAAGTTATTAATAGATGAAGTCTTTCAGGCATGTGGTAATCCCCACACATAATCCACCTAATTCATCTTTGGCTATCCATTGGTTGGTTTTGGGATGTGGAAATGGAATCCTCTGTAGGGAAGATAACTTCATCCCATGGCCAATCAACAAATTCTTTCATTGTAATTTAATGTTTGGAAGAGTTGGAAGGACACTAAGAATTTTTCATTCAATGAGGCCACTTTCAACAAATGGTATGACTAGATGATTAGAGTTACTAAACCCATTTTGTGAATCCCATAGGTTCTACAAGTGAATAATTTTGGTTTGGTATGAACATGGACAATACATTTATGCGGCCATGAGGGAATAATGTTGATCAATTCCATGCCATTTCTTTGCCCCATTTCCAATTGCAACAACCAATCCATCTCTGCCTTTGTTGAAGCTTGAGCCAAATGATGATTTTCTCCAGGATATTGTAGAATTTGGCAACCAAAATGGGCTGGTCAGTGTTGAAGAAACCTTTTGTGCCTTTTATGAACTTGAGAAAAATAATGCCTCGCCTCTTTTGAACAATTTTTTTTTTTTAAATATTCAGGTCCGTCGGTCTTCCAACTACTACAAGTCGGACTTTCGACGGGAAACACTCCCAACAAAGTGTCGGAACTACAACATGCACGTTGGTCACATCGGTGGGATACCGTCAGAATATTCTTTGATAGACCGATGGACATCGTCGGTAGTTTTCCGGTTGTCCTTTGAAATTAAATTTTTAAAGGTCGTCGATCATCAGACGTTATGGGAGTCAGAATACTGACAATAGTCCAACGCTGGAAAAACCACATGATATTTATCGTCACCTGTTGAGCCCTCATAAGTGGCCATTGAGCGACGTCAAATGTCGGGGGTATGTAAATTGGGCGTCGCAAATTTTTTCCATTTATAGTAGTTCCATGGGGTCGTACCTTAGCCGCGGGGGGGTTGGGGCATGCCTAGGGCTTGGCCATGGGGGATAGGGATATACCCGGCATCGCCCCAACCCCCCCGCGGCTAAGGCACAATCCCATGGGGTTGTGCCTTAGCCATGGGGAGACTGAGGTGATGTCGGGCATCGCCCTAGCCCCCACGACCAAGCCTCGGGCATGCCCAGGGCTTGGTTGTGGGAAATAGGGAAATGCTTGTAACATAAAACATAGTTATATGTTAATATAACATATATCTATGTTATATAACATATACAATACATTAATATAACATATATGATACGTATATTCTATATTAACATATAACAACCTTGTTATATGTTACATTACATATAACAACC
>SNQJ01S0017145.1:194616-206504 GCA_010110895.2 Picea sitchensis
CGACATCTTCATAGTCGAAATAAGTGTCTAGATCTCTAATCCAATCTAGTATCTCCTCTGCATCCAGATTCCCCTCGTAAACTGGAATGTCCATCATCGCCTTTGCACCCATTCTGGCGATATCTTTAATTAGACGTTCATTCGCTGCATCTTTGGCTGCAACTTCCTCTTCTCATTCAGCCTCAACTTCATCTTCTGAATCGCTAAAATTCCCTGCACTAGCTGTGTGTCTTTGAGTTGTCTCCATATCCTCGAGTCTTACTCAGAGATCTCTCATCTATCTCTCCATTTCTGGATTTCCTACCGGCCTTCCTCTTCTCCGCACCTCTCTATGCTCTGGATCAGGTGATTGTCTTTCTCTTCTGGGCAGCATGGCGAATCCCTTTCTTCTTCTTTGCTACAGAAAGCAAAGAACTTCCCGTTCTGATACCAGTTTGGTGTAGTCGCGCCCTCACTGGCACGTCCGCTTCACCAGGATCTTCTCTCCCTCTTGGCCCGAAGAAATCCAAGGTTCCTCTATTTCCCTATCGATAAATATGCACCCCACAGATTCTCTTCAACTGATCTCCCTTAATGATCAGGAAATCAGGCTTCGCGATTTTGCGAGTCACGAGATCATGCACCTCATGCTTCACAGTACTCTGAAACCCGATGGATAAATGCTAATCGCCTTCCTATACCTATCGGGAATCCTCCCGTCGGTATTTCGACAATTATGCTATCGAAAATAACTTATCTTGCTAATCCCCGATTTCCGATATGCCGATACGCCTATGCGCACGTGTGGGTTGACTTTTCCACCTCCCATCACTTCTTATCGGAATTTCAGGATTCGCGGGATCGTGAATCTTGGTTTCAATGGACTCAGGACTTACCTTTTCCTGATCCCCAATACTATGCCACCTGTCCTCCACTAACCCTGACCGTGGCCCACACGACCCTTCCGTTGGAATATCGTGTTTTGTAATTTCAACCCGCAAGTGTATCTTGTTCTCAGGAACCCCGATTCTTCGATCCGTGACTGACTGGGATCTCCTGACACGCGTCCTCACTGATGGATGGTCCTGGGCTTATCGGAATACCGCGGATCGCGATATCGCAAATCTCATTTCATAAAGTTGGAGCTTCGACTCGCGAACTCCCGATATGCGATGTCACATGTAGATCTGACGGTCCCTATGACTCGGGATCGACGAATCTGCCCCTCCTAAGATTCAAACCTCTTCCACACCTATAATGTAACCCCCTTGCACCTCCGCGAGATCTAATGGTCCACAAAACTTTCTTAAATTGATCCAGTGTATTTTGACCATCCGTTCCTCCCTTCGCGAATCTATGAAACAAAGAAGTGTCTCCCACGAGAACCGTTCACCCGTTCTCCAACCTGCGACGCTTCTCCCAAACTTCTCACGACAGCTTCCCTGCACTTATACCTTAGTGAATTTTAAGGCCTATTCCTCCTGATCTTTCCACAGTTATTCGGTCTCTTCGAAAGAGAGAACTTCTTGCACGTACTCCTTGCGGCAATCCTTCAACCTCGACTAAGAGTTGAAGTTTCTCGACTCTGCGCACTCCTTGCAGTAGCAGTCTTAATTCCATTTGCTCAGAATCGCAACTCTGAGACTTCGTCTAGCCTGCGCATGCCTTGCACGGCTCTGGTGCCCTACTGCACTTCTGGGAACTTAGAACCAAGGTTATCTCTATCTTAACCCTTCTGTCAACGCACTCCTTGCGGACGATTCAACTGCACTCCTTGCAGGAATTCTCTAGCTCAAAATAGAGAAACAATTGAAACTAATTCTGTCTTCCCTCCAGACTTCAATTCAACCATGAAATCACATACACAACATATAAAATAAAATGTATAATAGGAAGCAAACATTCAGGAGCATAACCTCAGTACACAGAGAAACAACACAAACCATGAACTTGAATTAACGCTTTCTTCTATTAATTCAAACGCCTGTACATGGGTGTTCTTTACACATTTCTCTGCTTGTTCTTCTACTCTTCATCCAGAATGATACTCTATGTTACAATGTACAAAGGAGGCTGTCTATATCCGGTTTCCCTCTCGGAATCTAGGCTATCAAATATTACAATTAAATTTATATCTAACTGCATTAACTATATTAAATGTCGTCTATCTACCTAAGGAAGAGAGCTTAAAGGATCAAGGTCAATTACAATATACAAAGGTGCCTCCTCTTAAATGACTCATTTAATATTTGCGCAATAGTTTCCAAGGCATTTTCAAAATTTGTGTTGGCTAGTCTAGCTATCTTCCGCTCCACGTTGGCTCGCTTGATGTTGCTGGCAATGCTCTTGCATCACTCCTCTATGGAACTTTGTTCCCACTAAATTTCCCACCAATTTTTGACATGAGGGAGGGCCGTATGGAGTGTGAAGGTGATATTTTCTTTATTGAAAAAATTGTGAACAGAGAAATAACCTTCTAGCAGAGTTAACCATTTTTCTAGGGCTTCTGCATCTACCTATCCTTCAAATACAGGAATATCAAAATTAACTTGTACCTTGAAAGGTGTGGTGCCTCCAAAGTGGTCGCTTGATGAATATGCACCTGATTCTAGCGACGGGCATTTAAGGATGTGTGCAAAATTATCCATCATTCTATCCCTCTATCGCGTGAGATCTTGCTCAAGCAACAGATTGATAGGATCGTCTACTCCATCATTTTTCTTTTCTTCCGCCATTGAGGGTTTCTTGGGTGTGCGAGAGAGATTTTCTTCAAGAGAGACAAGCTCGAGACCCAACTTTCTATACTCAAATATTGTCGGGGACATGCACTGAAAAAACGATCAAGAGCAGCCTGCTCTGATACCACTGATCCAGATTATTTTCGGCATGAAATGAGAGCGGAGATATAATAAATAAATGCACAGAGATATCGCGTATATCCAATAATATAAAAAAAATATATCAGAGATGCAACCATAAATATAGAGATACAGTAATACACAATTTCTATTAATGAAAGAAATGTATAGAGACTATAAAAATACAGAGTGCAAGACTCGCTAGAATGGTGGCAACTTATCTCTGAGAAGAGATGTGACAGCTACTCACATTCGCAAGAAGATGATTCCAAGGAAGCTTTGAAGGCCTTTTTTTTACAATAAACAAGAATGCCAAAAACCCTAGACATCCAAAAACCTAACCCTAGGAGATGAAGCATCAAAAGTCATGTGGGCCCCGTTTGGGTAAGTTAGTACATCAACTTCCCAGGGTCGTAACGTTTGCATACGATCTCCGTTTTAGCCGTATGATAGCTCGTTGGAACGGTATCATTAAGGAGATTCATTTTGGGGGCTCAATAATGCCTTAATCTATAATTGATAATCTATATCTTGAAAAACCTTCATTTAGGCCCTAAAGATGGCCCCAGAAGTTAAAACCTGCTAGAAATAGTAAATTGCCAAAATTGCCAGAAAACAGTTTTGATCCAGTCGGAAAAGGTGGGTGGCCACCAATATCCACCTGGATCTATCCACCTTGTGTGACCTCTATGCACACCAAGCATTTTTGCTTCTGAACCTTGGGCCTTCAAAGGGATCATCTAAGTACTTCTGGAGTTTTTTATGGACTTGTTGCACTGTGACACCTAGAAGAGAAACTTTAGGTTCCTTACAGAACTTAAACTCACTCTCAGAATGAACTTTCACTCAATTTCATATTTTCCTCCTCACATTGTCTTTTTTATTTAGAAGGTACATAGTAAGATTACAATTCCTCTAAGTGTTTGAGATATTTTTCCCCCTCTTCCCTTATCTTTCAATACATATGTTTATATATATGCTAACTCATAGTATCTACCTACTTATATATCCATTAAAGTAAAATATGTTATTAAATGGTGTATGATAAATATATGACATAATTATGAAGTAGTGGAATATTATCTAGATGATGTTTAACTAATGTCATTGTAACTTTTAGGGAAGGAAAATTGGTCTAATAATTGAGGACTTAATGATTAGATTTGTGTTATGATTTAGTACCTCACTGTTATGAAATTTTGAGTCTAGAATTGAGTTTGGGTATGGGAATTAGATACTTCCTTGTTTGTCAAAACAATTGCGAGTCTTGAGACCTTAAATGGTGAAAATCAATTGGATGAATCCTAGACTTGAGTGTTGATTCTGTGTCTTGGAGGTCCTAACCTTGCAGGTAGATTGTATGGGTAGATATTTTTTATTGTCTTGTATAATTAATTTTTTGTTAGAAGAAATGATGTTGTGTGAAGAAATTGGTTGTGGTTGATCGTGAATTATCATGATGTTGTACTCTTGTTGTATGAGATGTTATGTGATATGGCAGATCCTTAATACATTGAAGTTGTATCTAAATCTAGTTGTGCAATGAGATGATTGGAATAGAATGTGTATTTCCAAAGTATGATAGTAGCATGTTTCACTTGTTGAAATGATGTTTTATTAATGTTTAAAAAAATATATATATCTCAAACAATTTCTCAATTACTTTAAGATGTAACAGAGGGGTTGTTACACAAATATTTCTTGTCCTCAAGCATATCCATCATGATCTGACGCCCCATCGATTGACCCAGACTAAAACAAGAAATGATGCCAGGGTCCCAAACCACCCTAGAATATGAGAATAATCCCTTGCTCAAGGCATGCTATGGTAAGTTACTGACATAGGATCCCCCTTGATAAATTGTCAACAAGTAATGTAACTCAGAACAAATCAAACAACCCATCAAGGAACTACTCTACTAGGGAACCAATATTATGAAATAAAAAACTGGCCCTTGTCTCTGTGTCAGTTCTTGAACTATCTACTATTGAAATACCAAGGTCCCATTCTATCAACATAAAGGACCCATCATGTTTTCGTTGCACCAATATGATCATAAATATATGATCCTCCTCCCTAAACTGCATCCTTCACACTTGCATCCATAAGATGTAATGCCTCAAAGAATCATCCCCACTATTGAGGATCATATCCATCCAATGTATCTTAGTGAAATCAACTAAACCAACTCTAAAATAAGACATCATAGAGAAATCTATGTGGTTACAAAATCACAGGGCATCCATGACACTTAGTCTTCAAGTATAAAAGGGAAAATTCCCGATACTCTAACACCCACTACTAATACAACTAGTTTTCCTCTACCAACATCCAAAAAATAAGTCACACTAATTGTTTTCATGGCTCTATCAATCATCATGATATGAATCAATCTGTCACTCAAATGAATTATGAGATACTATTAAGCATTGAATTCAAAATTATTCAAGTTCCTGGTATTCGATCATACGGTGGAAACCAAGTACTAGGAATCAACTATGTGTCTGCTAATATGTACGACAACTTCCAAATTACACCGTGAAATATGATATCTTCATCAACGTCAATGTACCCAAGTAATTTGTAGAGTATAAACACCTCTATACAAAATATTCATGTCATATGCGGTGCCTCATAGTCATGCAAGTACCCATAATTCCCTATCAAAGGTCAATCACACATAACCCTCATAATCTTCTCCCTAAGTGTGGACTCAGGGACTACATGTGTACATCCTCCATAGTGGATCATTCCATCCACCACTCTATTATCTAAAATCTCTCTAAATTGATCCAATACAATATGGATCTCCTCCTATGTTGTTACGACATAGACCAAATGAAAGAAATATAGAATGACTATAATCCTATCTGCCTCACTCATATGACTCGGGTGAAACCCCAATATCCTACCAAATATACCGTTGACATCATAAAATAGTACTAGATTCCACTACCACTTCCTGTAAGACTAGAAAGTGTTAGGTGTGTTAGTCAACCCGAATGGTATGACCAAGGAATCAAGGTAGCATATGAGAAAAATATTATGGGTATCATTCTCTGTGTCCCTTCTCTAGTGATATCCCAAT
Source organism: Picea sitchensis (assembly GCA_010110895.2). Lineage (NCBI taxonomy): Eukaryota > Viridiplantae > Streptophyta > Pinopsida > Pinales > Pinaceae > Picea > Picea sitchensis. The sequence continues at coordinate 200,543 of SNQJ01S0017145.1, forward strand.
TGAAGATCGAACTCCAACGAATATTCCTCTCCTCGAAGCTTTTCCATCCACTAATCAATCTTGGGTGAACCAAACTTAATAATATGTTTGAAATCCTGGTTTGGGGGCCTCCCCTCAGGAAATGTCCAAAAAACCCACTCTACACCACCATACATTGTTGAATATTGTTTTATACTACTTCACACCACCGTATCATGATGTATCACCATTTATCCTATATGTGCCATTGTATCAACTACTCCACTAATATCAATTGGACTTGGGTCACAGAGTGATTTATTGACATATGTCCTATACTCAATTCTAAAATCAACTGGTGCATATACTTCATTATTGGTTGGTCCACAAGGAATGTTCTCAACTACCTCCTCTGTAGCTAAGATTTGAGCCAAAATAAATGGATCATGATCCATGAAATTAAAAATAAACGCACATGCAAAACCCTTTGAGTCAAACCTATCCTCATACACTTGCAACCCTAAATACTCCCCGTGTGGAATTTTCATAAGGGGCTCCACCCTCATATCATGAGTGCCACTCAGACCCTCATGTGTCACTACTTCCAACAATGAATAGCATGCTAAACTAAGATGGTGACAAAGCTCCTTAATATCCCTATCTTTGTCTTTAGTGAACTTAAGAGAAAGGTCCCTCTCCATGAACAATTGAAAATAATTAGATTTCATCTTCTCTAGTACCTCTTTAATTATTCACAATTGGGTACTTCCATCCACAATCCCCCTTTGCCTCTCCTACATATGGTTTTTCCACATAAGGTCTTCAATTAATTTATGAGAACCATTTTCCCTCATTAACACCTACACAATTTGTTCCTCTATGACCAATAGTCTTCTCTCCAAATCATCCAATGTTATTTCATCAACATGGTGTGAGATATCATACAAGGAATCAATTAACTCAATAGATGATGTCATGCAATGTGGACTACCTTCCTCATGCAAGTTTTCTTATATGCACTCATCCCCTAAATAAACCCCTTTGTTATCAACCTCTACACATAGCTCCAAATCTTTGTCAATTTCTGTTACAATCATGTTTGCATCATCATATGTGTCATAAATAGGATGAGGTACCAAATTTCTACTCGAACTATCTCCATCATTCGAATCATACAGATGGAGAGGTGATGAATCATTAACTTTAGCTGATTGGAACATCTTCTCATAGTCATCATAAGTAGGACAAGATGTTGTATCCTCATCTTCTCCATCGAGCACAATAGTGTCATCATCCTCATCGGTTAATTTTGATGATGTATCATAGTTTATTTTTTGTTCTTCCTCTCTAAACACATAATTTTCATGGATAAATGCATGTTCCTCCACCTATTCTTTATGCTCATCCTTTTTTATTTCTTTCCCTATGCCATTAAAATATCCTCATCCAAATCCTTGGTCCAACTTCCATACCAAAGAGTGTAAAAATTTTTAAAGGGAAAAGTTGCATGCATCTCTTCCCTTAATGTTAGATACTTTTCATATTGAGGCATGATCTTGTTTTCTGCTATCACCATCTTGGCTTGTTGAAGAATTTGCCAAGTTTTATTCGATAATTCTGAATTTATTTTTATTCTCTTGTCCATGGACTGCGTTTTTGGTTTTTCGCTTCTATATAACCATTCATGCCTGATGCAATCAAGCTGGAAAGATCACCAACTATGATACCATTTTAAATTCGCCCAACTAGGATGGATGGAAATATTATGTTTGTTGTCCAAAATATTGTTTCTCTTTGTATAATTTTGTCAAAGAGTTGGAATTAATGTTGTTGTAGCTTCTTACTTACATATATTTCAAATGATAGACAATATATTACATGCATTCCCTTACACAAAAAATAGAAGAGATAAATAAATCATCTTTATTATGGTTTGAACAACAATACAAGGCCTAATGGTTGTCGTAGTAGCTACAATAAATCCCTATCAACAAGAAATACACATGCAGAGATAAACATACAACTAAGGGTTGTTATAGCGTCTTCAATACATCAAAGAACACTCAAAATGCAATCCTATGATCGCAGAGTGATGATGTCATCCATTCTAGTGAATACCCTCATATGAAAACCCTCTATTAGGATAGATTGACACTCTCTCAGAACTTATTGATACGGCAACCCACACCTAATATGTCTCTATTAGTTCGCATAGGTCCTCAAGGGACACAAATGGACAACCATCATTCGCAGGACAAGGTTGGAAAATGAACAAGGGCCTCATGGGATACCCTATGCTCAAATCGTGGGGGTAACTCCTAGTACTGTTTCTCAAAATATCTGAGCACCTACAAAATCAGACTATGACCTCCTCCTCATGGTTCTGCCAAACTCCTATGCAAGTCGATAAAACCTCCAACTTTATACAAAATAAAAAATGAGACAACCCCCAGAGTGAAGCTCCAATGGAAATCCTAGATGGATTCCCCTCTTGTCTAGGCTTCGATGTAAATCATGGGTGGATTCCCCTCTTGTCTAGCTAGGGTGGATATTGCACCACCGAAACCAAACCAATTCTGGAAGGGTTTTTCTAAACCCTAACAAAAAAATGGCTCTAAGAGAACTTTCAAAATGAGAGATCAAATCATAATTTCAAATTGAGACCCTACCGCTCCTTTTATTGTTTTTCTCAGCCTTCTAGAACTTCCCCTTTTTTCTTTCGCTTTAATATTAAAAGTCACTTTGATAATGGTTAAGTAACTTATTAATATAAAATTACTTTATTTCCTTAAAGTCACTTTAAATATACAACATCTCTTAACTAAGTGACACTATATAACACCTTTTTCACTTCCTTTTTCTTTAGTGATGATCCACAAAATTCATTTCCACTATCGAACATGGGAATATAAAAATGGGGACATGAAAATGGAAGTCCTTCTCCACCTATCTAAGATTTCGAATCATAGTTCTTTGTGATACAACCCTTGATTAACACTTGGACGAAATATCTTCACCCAACCTATGAGATATCATCACTCTAGTGTACGTAAAAGTCCTTTTCTCCTACACTCCTCACACTAGAAAAATTCATTTTCTATCATCGACCTTGGTATCTCACCAAAGTGACTTCCTCTCAAAGTCTCTCACAAGTGTATCTCATAGAAGTCCCTACCGTGTTGACTCCCTCAAAACAAGTCTCTTGTCCTCGACGTAAAAAATGTTTTCCTCCTTCTCCTTATCCTTGCTTTTGTAATCATGAGTTGAAATCTATTTCTAATATCCAAAGTGATCTATGGTTGAGATTTATTCTCATGGCCACTTAATATTTAGATTACATACTGCATCTATTCATGTTCCTTAAACAACTCAATTACCAATAGATACAATTTTACTTTAATTAATTCCTTTTAACTAAAGTAAACTCATGACTAGAAGATTCTTGACAACTTCCACATGCTAGACACATGCTAGTGTGGAAGTACATGTTTGATGCTATCACTAAAATCAACAAGGGAAGAGGGCTAGAGAGAGGTAAAGAGATAAAGGGGAGATAGTGGAGGAGAAAGAGAGACGGGGATATAATTTGAAGGGGTAGAGAGGGGTAGATGTATGAGAGGGAGAGAGAGAGAGAGAGGGAGGGAGGGACGGAGGGGGAGAGAGAGACGGTCAACGGGGGTAGAGATAGAGTGGGAGAGAGGGAGGATGGGGGGAGAGAGAGGGACGAAGATACAATGAGAAATAGAGGGACTTAGATACAAAGTGAGGGGTGGATGGAAGCAAAGGGGTGGGGGAAGGGAGATACGTGGAGAAAGGAAGAGATCCAACAAGAGAAGAAGAGAGTTTAAGAGTGATATGGAGAGGTATAGGGAGGGGGTAGAGAGAGAGAGAGGGAGCAGGGAAAGAAGGGGAGGGGGGAGGGAGAGAACCAACAAGTGGAGAAGAGAGGTTGAGTGAGAGAGAGAGAGGGAGGTAGAATGAGGGAGAGAGAGATATATGGGAAGAGAGAGAGTGAGAGTGAGACTAACAATGAGGAGAGATAGAGAGGTGTGAATGACAGGGGCGTGTATTGATAGAGAGGGGGTGGGGAGTGGAGTGGAGGGAGAGAGAGGCAAGGGGATACAATGAGTGAGAGATAGAGGAAGATATAGAGTGAAGGAAAGAGTGGTGGGGGGAGGAGATAATGGGATGAAGGGAGAGAGACATTAAGAGAATAAGAGAGGTTGAGAGTGACATGAAGATATCGAGGGATAGTGTAGAGAGAGAGAGAGGGAGGAGGGAAAGAAGAGGAGGGGGGGATATAAATAGAAAGAGTAGAAGAGAGGTAGAGAGGGGGGAGATAGGAAGAGAGAGAGTCAAAATGCAGTTAACAATGAGGAGAGATCAAGAGAGGTGGGAGAGAAGGGGGGTTATACAGTAGGGAGGGATAAAGGGGCACACAAAAAGAGAGGGAGAGAAGAAGGGGTATAGGGGTAGGGAGGGAGAGGCATGACAAGAGAAGGTCAAGGTCTAGATCATGATCTAAGTCGATATATTGAGAGAGAGAGGGAGGTAGAATGAGGGAGAGAGAAAGAGAGAGACACTAACAATGAGGGGAGATAGAGAGGTGGGAATGAGAAGGCGGTGTATTGACATATCTCCGAGTAATAAATGTTGTTGAATAGACCTTGTTCTAGAGACATCATCCCCATAAATTTTGTAATAAGTTTTCTAGATTATTTCCGATGGAAATCTAGATCTTTCCTCATTGTATATATATACCTATTTTCTATATCAATGGTGAATGCAAAAAAATTCGAAGAGAAGAAGATCTTGAGTATAACTCCTTTATTTTTTTGGTGTATTCTATCTTACAACTTTAACTTTGTAAAACTCTGTTCTTATTCCCTCAAATTGGTATTCTAGCTAGAGAGGGCATGTAACCGACTTACAATTATGTGCTTGAGTGTTGAGAAGAGCAATGTTGTTGAGGTGAACCAAAGTGGGTTGAGTGCATGAAGTACCCTTCGACCTGTACATGGAGGAGGATATGCGGGCGTACAGAAGAGGCCAAAAAAACGAAGAATAAGCGAGGGTTTAAGAGCCAGTTGGTTGAAGAGAAGCAAACACTCCTGGGATAATTTTCAGTAGAGGAGATTGCATAAATATAGAGGAGGCCTGAAATTGAAGAAACCACATGAGAGTTGTTGTCAATTTCACTGAAAGCTTCCATCTATTGAAGAGAGAGGACAAGAAGTTCCTCAATCAAGAGTGCGAAGAGAAGCTTGAGATATTTTGGAGATGGCATAAGTTAAAGGGGGAACAACATCGATCATCATCAAGCTAGGACACACAAGTTCTTAACCATTTAGGTCCACTTATGACCTTGTGACCTATTAAGAAAAAACAAAGTTCTTAACCAGTAGGCCCACTTATGATGTATATATGTCTCAATCTCTCATATAATTTGGTTATTTTTTCATCTCCTCCCCAACAAAAAAATTACATGACAAGTGTAGTTATATTACAATCTTAAAGGTGCATTATCGGCTCCATTCATCAACACCTTCCAACAATCTAATTTTGCTGGCTTGGTTCTTCTCAAGGCAAGAAATCATACCTACACTTGATTGTGAAAATATGTCAAATATAGAACATGTAAATTATAGGCACTTTAACGTCGTCGTATAACCATCCAAACAATCCCCATTTTGTAGACTTAGCAGTCGGGTTACTAGTTGTTTTTCGTCCAATTCCCATCTTAGTGTAGTTTTTCAGATATAGGTATTCTAACAACCGGCATAACATCTCTATTGGCAGGCATATCTGGTCATGGATAGATGGTGAACCGAACCAACTCTATGTACTTAGAGCGGTATTGGGAGGAACCGTTCTTTCTATCTATTATAGCAGTTGGAACTCATTCAGGTAACAACTGGATAATAAATTGCCGACAGGAAGAAATAATTCTACTCCGGAAGACCCCTCCCCTAATTCACAGTCCGTACAGGTAGAGACACAGGCA
>SNQJ01S0017145.1:211807-223667 GCA_010110895.2 Picea sitchensis
TGCTAAAATTCTATAAATAAATAAACATTCTATAAAATTCTAACCATTAAATAAACATACTATAGAATAAATGTTTCTAGTGAGGAACACTTCATTACTTAATAGTACCAATCTTTTTTAATTATTTAAAGATGGCAGTGGTTCTTAAAGCTATGTATTTGAGATATAAAGAATATGGATATATTTGTTTAATTGTGAGAGTGAGATATGGAATTTTTTTTTCTTTCCTTACATGTGCAACAACATTTGTATATGCACATATTGATGGGTGATTTCCTCCACACAAGTTAGTTTTAATTTCACACATCTAATGCTCTTCCATGGGAACCATCATTATATGTGTGTTATTTATCTTAGAAGAATTCATGAATTCCCTATTACAATCTAATGCAATTTCATTCTAATCCATTTTGAAATATTTAACTTCAATGTCTCCATTTCAATTTGTCCTTACATTGATAAAAAAAAGACAACAAAGCATGATGTAGAATTCTCTCTATGTTGAAACCTCTTCTTATTACAAAATGTGGAGATACCCTACAATGTAAAAATTGCAATAGGAGAAGCATCAACCCAGGTATACGGAACTTGTTCATTGAGCCTAATGTCAATTCAGAGATTGACATCAATGTCATTAAAATGAATCATGTTCACTTTAAAATAGGATTATCAAAATATAATAGTGTTTGAAGCATTGAAAACTGTGCATACAACTAGTCATTGTGCACCTAGTTTTGGTCTTCATGCTGAGTTCATCCTATGCACCCATTGTTTTGTTGAACACCCTACTCTTGATCTAAAAACTAAAACCATGAATGTAACTTGAAGTAGCATGCCCACTTATTATTTGTTATATGTGTTGATTTGAATATCTAATGAATGTAATATCATTGCATTAAATTTACATGTTTGTTTTTCTTATTATTCAAATCTATTCTTGTAATGTCCATTATTGTAGGTAAGAAAATATCTTTGTTAGGATCTTAAATATGTCGAGACTAATGAAATTCATTGTTGGCCTAAGTTTAAAACTCTAGGTTTGAAATTATCACCAACAATTGGTTTAGTTGCCTCGAAAAAACAAAGTTATTGAACAAACCATAGATATGCCATGGAGATCATAACAATGGGAGATATAAATTGGATTAATAAAAGAGAGGTTGAGTTTTCATATAAATAAATCTAGATAATTTGGACTGAATAAAAAATACTATGTGATGGTGCCCCAGCCCCGATGCCCCCCCCGCCCCCCACTAATTGTTTTGTGTTATGTGTGTTGATTTTAAAATCTAGTAAATGTAAGATGATTGCATTAAATTTGGATGGTTTTTTTTTCTTATCATTCAAATCTATTATTCTAATTTTTATTAGTGTCTAAGGTAAGGCCTTACACTTGTTAGAATGCCAAATATGTTGATACCAATGAACTTTATTGTTGGCCCAAGTTTAGAACCTAGAGTTTCAAATTATCACCAACAATTGGTTTAGTTTCGTGAAAAAGACAAAGCTATTGAATAAAGCATAGATATGTCATGGATACCATCACAATGGGAGATACAAATTGGATTCATAAAAGATGAATTGAGTTTTCATACAAATAAATCCATATATTGCTACATATAAAACCTCACGCATGGAAGGATATGTATCTCTATGTAGCAAGAACAAAATACTTTTTTCTTATTTTCCTATTTTATTGTGTGCATGGATAAAAAGGTAGGAGGAAATTAATACTCTACCAAATTCCCAAGAAACAATGGTGGGGGATCAAGCAAAGATCAAGAGACTGAAAATGTTAGAGAGTAAGTGGAGTTGAGCAATTGATTTCTAGTTTAGTAGAGTCAAACGGGGATACATTGTGGAATTTTCTATTGAATATCATAATTCCTTTAGTATTCTTGAATGAGAATTTGTGGATGGACTGAGAGGTAGACTATTGGAGGAAATACCACTATATATTGAGATGGTGTTTATCGAAAAATCATTCATGTAGAAAAGAACTAACACCACAGCAAGCATAAGTCATAGGGGGTAGGAGAAGAAATAAGGAAGATGGCATAAGAAGATAAAAATTAAAATGGATCCACATACACAGAAGAAGTAAAGAGTAGAAATATACAAAAGAAGAAATGTGTTGAATGAGGTAGTTTAGAAAATCTAGTTTCATAGTTCAAAAAAAAGGGGAGAAAACATTGTATATAATAGTATAGGGTAAGGACAATAGAAATGAAAGAAGTTCAAAAAGAGTTTGGTGCTATAGATTCCATGCTAGAGGTACACATATAGGAGGTAGGGTCATTATAGGGGTATAATGTGTAGGAGGATATGTTGATATCCCACTCTGAAATAGATGATAATAGAGTTGATGTAGGTGATGTTGGATCCCACTGGTTGATAAGAAATGGTGAAGATAGAGATGAAAATGTCGATATCGATGTTGGTGATGACTGAACTGAGAGTAAGGAAACTTTAGTAGTTGCATATCTATTCAATAAAATCATACTAGAATATCCTTATGGGTCCAATGAAGAAGGTGTTGGGGAAGTAAACTCGCAATAAAAACTTTTTGAACCACCTCCCATGTACGTGTTATCAAGAGAAGAATAAATTTTCATAGCTCGTGACTATAATTCTATAGAGAATAGTAGGATCATAAAATAGAGGAAGTATAGTGGTGAAGAGTTAAAATTTTTAAATGGTAGGAGTTGATCCCATGCTTAGACTTCATGTGTTTTATGGAACTCGGAAGGACGTTGTAGAAAAAAACTATTCCATATGAAAACGCATATGGATAAATAATAAAATTATAGATGAAGTAGTGAATTGTACATGTTTTTTTTATAAGCTTATAATGCCAAAGCTATTAACAACAATTATGAACACTAACACAACCCTTTGTTGAAGTTCACGAAAATGAAAGTGATAGCAATGGAGCCCATCCTACAAGAGATCAAACACCTCTCTTTGAGGCCATAGATATAGAAAATATTAGAATAAATTGGCTATCTTAGAGCCTCTAATATATATATATGTGTGTGTGTGTGTGTGTGTGTGTGTTAGAGAAAGAATGTCATACAAAACAATATGTCCCCATAGATTTTGGATTGGAGATATTTGTTTAATTGTGAGAGTGAGATATGGAAAAAAATAAATTTCTTCCCGTACGTGTGCAACATTAGTATATTGTAACATCCCTCTCTTGCGCATGCTGCGTGAACTTATTCTTTCAGGAAACTTGCTTGCAAGTGATCCAGATTATTATTCTATTGGACTGAACATTACGCTGCATGATTTTACACTTGACTGACTTAGCTTGTGGGAGTTGGGATACCCGACTCGGTGAAGAGTGGTAGCTCGGCCTTGTGAGACAAGGTGGAACCTAGTTGATGTCTAGTTCAATGTGTGTGGCCCCTTTGTGGCTCGTGGGGATAAGGGGGAAGAAGAGTACCCCTAGCATTGGCTCGGAGGTACTGGTGAAGTCTCATCAGTCGACAAGCAGGAGATGCACGGAGTGCGCGGGACAATGACTCAGAGCGAACGACTTGGGCTATGGTACGCTTAATTTTACTATGCATGGTAGATTATTAATATACTTTACGCTTTTAATTTTGTATTTTCATTTGGGTAAAGAAAATGTTGACTTATCATTTCAACCGGGAACTTAATTTTCCCCATAAGGCTTAAGCTTGTTATTTGACTTGATTCCTTTGGCTTTCAATCCATGAATGTTGTGACTGTCCGACTAGTTTTATTGATTTGTTGTGAAGAGTTGTGATTTTTACTTTTTCCTCACACCTAGTTCGTCAGTCCACACCTAAGAATTCATCCGGGAACCGAATTGATGGTCATCACTTCGATGCATAACAACCTATAGATTCTAATGCCCCGCTTTTTTGTGCGTGGATGAGGAGCAAAGGATGTTTCTGCCCAGCCATCTACCCCTGTTGATTGTTCTTGGCTGATTGAGGGTCATTCTGCCTTCTTGTGTTTCATTTTTCTACCTTCATTGATTCATTTCTGAATGGTTATCCTCTTTGTTTGATCTTTGCATTTCTTGAGATCAACACTTTTAACACCTCTGTGTTTTGTTATATTTTTATGAAAATATCCTTTGTGTTTCAATACCTTCAACCACGAATTGTCCTCTTCAATTTCTTATCTTTGGAAGACGATTTTATCTTTCGTTTTAGCACATGATCCACAATGAACTTGCCCTTGATTAAATGCAACGGAATTTTATTTACACAAATTTATTTATTTTTAGGTGTTGATCCGGATTATTTTCGGCACGAAATGAGATCGGAGATATAATAAAGAAATGCACATAGATATTGCAAGAGAGACAACAATATAACATAGATATAGTGGAAATAAAACAAGAGTCAGAGATATACAGTAATACATGATTTCTATTAATGAAATAAATGTACAGAGACTGTAAAATACAGAGTGAAAAACTCGCTAGACTGGTGGTAGCTTATCTCTGAGAAGAGATGTGATGGCTACTCGCATCTGTGAGAATATAATTATTACAATGAGGATCTAAGGGCCTTTTTAACATAAGTAAAATCCAAAACCCTAACCCCAGAAGATAAAAAGCCAAAAGGTTTGTGGGCCCCAATGGGGGTAGTTAATATGTCAACTTCCCACGGGTGTAACTTTTGTATACGATCTTTTTTTGGGGTGCTCAATAGCTCGTTGGAAAGATCTATCCGAGAACTACAACTTTTGGGTGAGCAACGTCGATCCAAGTTGCTCACCATATTCTCAATAAACATCGTTTAGGGCCTCAAAATGGCCCCGGAAGTTAAAAACTGCTAAAAATAGTAAATTGCCAAAATTGCCAGAAACATGTTTTGGGCTAGTTGGAGAAGGTGGGTGGCCACCAATATCCACTTGGATCAATCCTCCCTCCTTAGGAAGAAGTGGTCTCCACTGTGTTGAGTTCCCGTGGGAGAGCGGAAAGCGATTGCTAAATCTGAATCTTTGTGATCTGCTTGCCTTGCTGGAGAAGTGGCGTTGCTTAGCTTGTTGAAGGCTATCACAAACCTTTGGTTGGAAGGTTTGGACCTTTTTAACTAGTCTGGATATTTTAGATGACTGTGTGCAGAAGAAATATTTGTGCTTTGTTGCAACCTTGTCGACCTGCTTCTATTAGATAGAAGGTGCTTGGGCCGAGGCTATAGTGGTTGCAGTATCCTTTTGTTCCCCTTTTGAACTAATTGTGGAGAAAATGAATTTTGTAGTATGAGATACTACCTTGCAAGACTATTTAGGTGGGGCAGTAGTTGGAACTACCTCTGGTATCCTGTAGAGATGACCCCCCAGAGTAATAATGACACTATGGGGTCGAGACTCATAGATAGCATGGCGTTTCCACATATATGGTTGGCCCAAGAGAACATCACAGAAATCCAGTGGGGAAACATCACATTATACCTCATCCTTGAAGGGTTGGATGCCATATGACAATCAAAATTGCTAGCTGACATGAAGATCTCATCCTTGGCGAAGCCACCCAATGTTGTATGGCTGTAGGTGTGGTGTTGTCGATAATCCCAACTATTTGACGACCTCTGCTGAGATGAGGTTATTTTGGCTTCCGCTATCAACAATAAAATGCAGTGGGGTCCCCTTCACCCACATATGTGAATGAAAAAGCCGCTCCCCCTCTTCCGGATCTATTGGTTCTTTTGGTTGAATTGCTACGGTCGGGACAATAACAGTGGGGTCCGTGTCGATGATTTGTTTTTTACTATTATTTTCAGAATGAGATTCTGAATCAGGGTTCAGCTTCTTGTCTTTGATCTTGGCCACCGATGACTATTATGAGAAACATTCATCGCTATTGTGCCAGGGGCTTTTGTGGAAATCGCACCATTTTCCAGTGTCCTTCTTTGTCTTCCCGTGACCTTTCTTTTCCTGTGTCTTGGAATGGTTTTCGCAAGACTGTTTGTTAGGGATGTCTTTGTTATGCTTTGGTTGTTGCATATTTGCAGACCCAAATTCCCATTTGTTCTGGTGCTTAAATTTCTTCTCAATTTTAACAGCATATCGATAAGAAACACCGAGTGATGACATGTCCATAAAATCCATTTCAGTCTAGATGTATCTGTGTAGAGCCCCACGGTATTTCAGAACCAAATGTCACTTGGAGTCTTTGATACCCAGCTTGGTGCACAAGGTATGGAAGGTATTGGTGAACTCCGGAACTGCTTGGCCCTTCTCTTGCCATAGTGTGGTCCATCTCATGTACTGGTCCTCATAGTTGCCAACATGGTAATATTGTTCCTTTATCACATCCACAAAAAAAGCCCAAGTGGGCTCGACCCCATATATTCCAGACTCCTTTGTGGAACTCTGCTCCTAGTAAGATTCCCACCAATTTTTGACATGGGGGAGAGCCTTAAGGAGTGCGAAGGTGATCTTTTCCTTGTCGAAAAAATTATGAACAGAGAAATAACCTTCTAGCAGATTTAACCATTTATCTAGGGCATCTGCATCTATCTGTCCTTCAAATACAGGAATATCAAAATTAACTTGTACCTTGAAAGGTGAGGTGCCTCCAAAGTGGTCTATTAATGAAGATGCACATGATCCTATCAGGAGGCATTGAAGGATGTGGGGAAAATTCTCTATCATTTTGTCCCTCTGTTGCATGAGAGATTGATCAAGCAACAGACTGATAGGATCGTTTGCTCCATCATTTTTATTTTCTTCAGTCATTGAGGGTTTCTTGGGTGTGCGAGAGCGATTTTCCTCAACAGAGACAAGCTCTAGACCCAATTTTCTATACTCAGACCTCATTGGGGACATGCACTGAAAATGATCAAGAGCAGCCTGCTCTGATACCACTGATCTAGATTATTTTCGGCACGAAATGAGATCGGATATATAATAAATAAACGCACAACAAGAGAGAGGCAACAATATAACAGAGATATAGCGGAAATAAAATAAGAGTCACATATATACAGTAATACCCGATTTCTATTAATGAAATAAATGTACAAAGACTGTAAAATACAGAGTGAAAGACTCGCTAGAATGGTGGTAGCTTATCTCTGAGAAGAATGTCATGGCTACTTGCATCCGTGAGAAGATGATTATTACAATGAGGCTCTAAGGGCCTTTTTAATATAAGTAAAATCCAAAACCCTAACCCCGGAAGATGAAAAGACAAAAGGTTTGTGGGCCCCAACGGGGGTAGTTGATACATCAACTTCCGAGGGGTGTAACTTTTGCATACGATCTTTGTTTGGGGTGCTCAATAGATCGTTGGAAAGATCTATCCGATAACTACAACTTTTGGGTGAGCAGCATCGATCTACGATCCATGATGCTCCCCGTCTTCTCAAAAAACATCGTTTAGGGCCTCAAAATGGGCGTGAAAGTTAAAAACTACTAAAAATAGTAAATTACCAAAATTGCCAGAAACATGTTTTGGGCCAGTTGGAGAAGGTGGGTGGCCACTGATATCCACCTGGACCAATCCTCTGTCCTTAGAAAGCAGTGGTCTCCATTGTGTTGAGTTCCTAGGGGAGAGGGGAAAGCGATTGCTAAATCTGAATCTTGGTGATCTGCTTGCTTTGCTGAAGAAGTGGCATTGCTTAGCTTGTTGAAGGCTATCACGAACCTTTGGCTCGAAGGTTTGGACCTTTTTAACTAGTCTGGATATTTTAGATGACTGTGTGTAGAAGAAATCTTTGTGCTTTGTTGCAACCTTGTCGACCTGCTTCTATTGGATAGAAGGTACTTGGGCCGAGGCTTTAGTGGTTGCAGTATCCTTTTGTTCCCCTTTTGAACAGATTGTGGAGAAAATGAATTTTGTAGTATGAGATACTACCTTGCGAGACTCTTTAGGTGGGGCAGTAGTTGGAACTACCTCTGGTATCCTATAGAGATCCCCCGAGAGTAATAATGACACTACAGGGTCGAGACTCATAGATAGCATGGCATTTACACATATATGGTTGTCCCAAGAGAACATCACAAACATCGAGTGGGGAAACATCACATTATACCTCATCCTTGAAGGGTTGGATGCCATACGACAATCAACATTGCTAGCTGACATGAAGATCTCATCCTTGGCGAAGCCACCCAATGTTGTATGGTTGCAGGTGTGGTGTTGATAATCCCAACTGTTTGACGATATCTACTGAGATGAATTTCTTTTGGATTCCTCTATCAACAATAAAATGCAACGGGGTCCCCTTCACCCACATCTGTGAATGAAAAAGGTGCTCCCCCTCTTTCGGATCTGTTGGTTCTTCTGGTTGAATTGTTGCGGTCGGGAAAATAGCAGTGGGGTCTGCATCGATGATCTGTTTTTTACCATTATTTTCAGAATCATATTCTGAATCAAGGTTCGGCTCCTTGTCTTTGATCTTGGTCACCAATGACTATTTTGAGTGACATTCATCGGTGTTGTGCCAGGGGATTTTGTGGAAATCACACCATTTTCCAGTGTCCTTCTTTGTCTTCCCATGACCCTTCTTTTCCTGTGTCTTGGACTGGTTTTCGCGAGACTGTTTATTAGGGATGTCTTTTTCATGCTTTGGTTGTTGCAGATTTGCAGACCCAAATTCCCGTTTGTTCTGGTGCTTAAATTTCTGCTCAATTTTAACATCATATAAATAAGTAGCACCGAGTGATGAGATGTCCAGAAAATCCATTTCAGTCTGGATGTATCTGTGTAGAGCCCCACGGTATTTCAGAAACAAATGTCGCTCGGAGTCTTTGATACCCATCTTGGTGCACAAGGTATGGAAGGTATTGGTGAACTTTGGAACTGTTTTTCCCTTCTCTTGCCGCAGTGTGGTCCATCTCATGTACTAGTCCTCATAGTTGCCAACATGGTAATATTGTTCCTTTATCGCATCCACACAAAAATCCCAAGTGGGCTCAGCCCCATATATTCTAGACTCCTCTGTGGAACTCTGCTCCCAGTAAATTTCCCACTAATGTTTGACATGGGGGAGAGCCTTAAGGAGTGCAAAGGTGATCTTTTCCTAGTCGGAAAAATTATGAACAGAGAAATAGCCTTCTAGCAGATTTAACCATTTATCTAGGGCATCTGCATCTATCTATTCTTCAAATAGAGGAATATCAAAATTAACTTGTACCTTGAAAGGCGAGGTGCCTCCAAAGTGGTCTCTTGATGAAGATGCGCCTGATGCTATGAGGAGGCGTTGAAGGATGTGGGGAAAATTCTCCATCATTTCGTCCCTTTGTCGCATGAGAGCTTGCTCAAGAAATAGACTGATAGGATCGTTTGCTCTGTCGTTTTTATTTTCTTCAGTCATTGAGGGTTTCTTGGGTGTGCGAGAGAAATTTTCCTCAAGAGAGACAAGATCGAGACCCAACTTACTATACTCAGACCTCATCGGGGACATGCACTGAAAACGATCAAGAGCAACCTGCTCTGATACCACTGATCCAGATTATTTTCGGCACGAAATGAGATCGGAGATATAATAAATAAATGCACATAGATATTGCAAGAGAGACAACAATAGAACAGAGATATAGTGAAAATGAAACAAGAGTCACAGATATATAGTAATACACGATTTCTATTAATGAAATAAATGTACAGAGACTGTAAAATATAGAGTGAAAGACTCGCTAGAATGGTGGTAGCTTATCTCTGAGAAGAGATGTGACAGCTACTTGCATCCGTGAAAAGATGATTATTACAATGAGGCTCTAAGGTCCTTTTTAACATAAGTAAAATCCAAAAACCTAACCCTGGAAGATGAAAAGACAAAAGGTTTGTGGGCCCCAACAGGGGTAGTTGATACGTCAACTTCCCAGGGGTGTAACGTTTGCATACGATCTTTGTTTGTAGTGCTCAATAGCTCGTTGGAAAGATCTATCCGAGAAATACAACTTTTGGGTGAGAAACATCGATATATGATCCATGTTGCTCCCCATCTTCTCAAAAAACATCATTTAGGGCCTCAAAATGGGCCCAGAAGTTAAAAACTACTAAAAATAGTAAATTACCAAAATTGCCAGAAACATGTTTTGGGCCAATTGGAGAAGGTAGGTGGCCAGCAATATCCACCGGGATCAATCCTCCCTCATTAGGAGGCATTGGTCTCCATTGTGTTGAGTTCCTGGGGGAGAGGGGAAAGTGATTGCTAAATTTGAATCTTGGTGATCTGCTTGCCTTGCTGGAGAAGTGGCGTTGCTTGGCTTGTTGAAGGCTATAAAGAACCTTTGGATGGAAGGTTTGGATCTTTTTAACTAATCTGGATATTTTAGATGACTATGTGTAGAAGAAATTTTTGTGCTTTGTTGCAACCTTGTCGACCTGCTTCTATTTGATAGAAGGTGCTTGGGCCGAGGATGTAGTGGTTGCAGTATCCTTTTGTTCCCCTTTTGAACAGATTGTGGAGAAAATGAATTTTGTAGTATGAGATACTACCTTGTGAGATTTTTTAGGTGGGGTAGTAGTTGGAACTACCTCTGGTATCCTGTAGAGATGACCCCCCAGAGTAATATTGACACTACGGGGTTAAGACTCATAGATAGCATGGAATTTCCACATATATGCTTGGCCCAAGAGAACATCACAGACATCGAGTGGGGAAACATCACATTATACCTCATCCTTCAAGGGTTGGATGCCATATGACAATCAACATTGATGGCTGACACAAAGATCTCGTCCTTGGTGAAGCCACCCAATACTGTATAGCTGCAGGTGTGGTGTTGTCGATAATCCTAACTGTTTGATGACCTCTACTAATATGACGTTCTTTTGTCTTCCTTTATCAACAATAAAATGAAGCGGGGTCCCCTTCACCCACATATGTGAATGAAAAAGGCGCTCCCCCTCTTTCAGATCTGTTGGTTCTTCTGGTTGAAGTGTTGCGGTTGGGACAATAGTAGTGGGGTCTGCGTCGATGATCTGTTTTTTACCATTATTTTCAGAATCAGATTCTGAATCAAGGTTCTACTCCTTATCTTTGATCTCGGCCACCAATGAATATTTTGAGCGACATTCATCGGTGTTGTGTCAGGGGATTTTGTGGAAATCGCACCATTTTCCAGTGTCCTTCTTTGTCTTCCCATGACCCTTCTTTTCCTGTGTCTTGGATTGGTTTTCGTGAGACTGTTTGTTAGGGATGTATTTGTTATGCTTTGGTTGTTGTAGATTTGTAGACCCGAATTCCCATTTGTTCTAGTGCTTAAATTTCTGCTCAATTTTAACAACATATCAATAAGCAGCACCGAGTGATGAGATGTCCAGAAAATCCATTTCAGTCTCGATGTATCTGTGTAGAGCCCCACGGTATTTCAGAACCAAATGTCGCTCAGATTCTTTGATACCCAACTTGGTGCGCAAGGTATGGAAGGTAGTGTGAACTCCAGAACTGCTTGGTCCTTCTCTTGCCACAGTGTGGTCCATCTCATGTACTAGTCCT
This sequence comes from Picea sitchensis, assembly GCA_010110895.2. Classification (NCBI taxonomy): domain Eukaryota; kingdom Viridiplantae; phylum Streptophyta; class Pinopsida; order Pinales; family Pinaceae; genus Picea; species Picea sitchensis. The sequence continues at coordinate 223,246 of SNQJ01S0017145.1, forward strand.
CATAGTTGCCAACAGGGTAATATTGTTCCTTTATCGCATCGACAAAAAAATCCCAAGTGGGCTCGACCCCATATATTCCAGACTCCTCTGTGGAACTCTGATCCCAGTAAGTTTCCCACCAATGTTTGATATGGGGGAGAACCTTAAGGATTGCGAAGGTGATCTTTTCCTTGTCGAAATTTTTTTGAACAGATAAATAACCTTCTAGCAGATTTAACCATTTATCTAGGGCATCTGCATCTATCTGTCCTTCAAATACAGGAATATCAAAATTAACTTGTACCTTGAATGGTGAGGTGCCTCCAAAGTGGTCACTTGATGAATATGCGCCTGATGCTATCGAGAGGCGTTGAAGGATGTGGGAAAAATTCTCCATCATTTCATCCCTCTGTCGCATGAGAGCTTGCTCAAGCAACAGACTG
>SNQJ01S0017145.1:234459-246078 GCA_010110895.2 Picea sitchensis
AGTTGTCAAATTGTCTAGTATACAAGTGCAAGGAAGATGGTCAGAGGTGTTTTGAATTTAAGTGTGTCAGTGGGTAGCTCGAAGAAGAGGGAGAAGAAAGAGCGGAAGCCGTGTGATTGCAGAGTGAGTTTCAGTGCTCAGGAAGACCAGATCAGACAGATGAAAGTTCTAGTGTTGTAATGTTTTGTGTTGTATTGCAATTTGTAAAGTAAGCATTAAGGGAGGGTGTTAGAATAAAGCTTACTTTAGTAAGAGATAACTGTTGTAACTATGAGTTTCAACGAGACTGTTGTAACTGTGAGTTTTCTAGGTTTACTATTATTAGCTAATCAGATCCACTTAAGTGAGTGATCTGCATGCTATATATGTAACCTCCATTTGTTTGTTAAGAAAGGAAAAACGTTTTGTGTTGTGTGAATTAATTCTTCCAATTTTAACTCCCCTCCCTTTCCTTTGTCACGGGGGACGCTGTTAACCCCACTGTGGCATGCTGCAACGGCGTTAAGAGTTTGAACGCTGCGGCTACCTCTACTCCCCTCAGACAAGCGGTGTGTAGATGCATCGAATCCGTCGCTGGTTCCTCCACCTACGACTCCAGCAACGTCGTCAACCTACTCTCTCTCTGTGGCGTCAACGTCGGCATTCCCATCACCACTTCCATCAGCTGTGACGCGTACTCATTATTTCCCTTCCCTTCATCATCGTTTCATCTTGTTTTATCAATATTAATCATCGTTGCTTCTTGTTTTCTTTTTGTGGATTGATAGATACGTGTTTATAGTGTTGATATATATCTCTGTTTATGGTTTTCATAACAGGATCCCCTAAGATGAGTGGAGCCGAGCAACGGAGAAGGACAGGACTGCGAAGGAAGGAATAAAATTCTATAAATAAATAAAATAGTGTAATTAAAATAAAATAGTGTAATTAAGACGGACTGTGATGGCCACTTCTTTTCGTTCTGATATTTTATAGTTTTATACTATCACAGCCACTCAAAACAGTGGTTAATGAACTCCGAAAGACGCACACAGAAAATGAAACGCACAGTCAGAAAATGAAAAGCACAATCAGGAGGAAATCACATTCATTGATTTGGGAGGATGACTATGAATATGCCAGCATCTTTAATTGTTAGCCATCAGATTAGAATTTTAGATTAAAAGGTGATTAATTGTGCTCATTGTCAATAGGTGTATTCCTTTCGGCGTAAATATTTTATAGTTTTATACTAGCACAACCACTCAAAACAGTGTGTGATGAATGCAGAATAGAAAATGAAACGCATATGAAATGCACAACCAGAAAATGAGCCTCTATAGCCAACACAACCAGCTTACTAAATCCAAAGTTTAATCATTTAAACGTGGCAATCATATAGTTCTATAGTAATTTCTTAATATGATTAGGTAAATGTTAAAAGGTAAACATGTTAACGGATGCATTCAAAAATACAAGAAAGTTATGAAGAGGAAATCACATTCATTGATTTGGGAGGAGGACTAAGAATATCCTAGCATCTTTAATTGTTAGCCATCAGATTAGAATTTTAGATTAAAAGGTGATTAATTGTGCTCATTGTCAATAGGTGTACCTGTAATTCAGTGTAAATATAAAAAATATTACCCGCAATTACCATAGCGTTGTACTTTAATAAAAATGTGTAATGTCATCTTGTTAGAATTTAAGTTTTGTTTTAAATATATAATTATAATTAAAATATTTAAGTTATTGTGTATGTGAGTTATTGAGAGAAAAATAAATCATGGGCTATAGTATGAATGTTTCTAACCATTAAATAAACCTACATAATTTTAACGTTGGAAAGAGGGAGGAACACTTCATTAGTTACTCGTAACAATAGTCTTTAATTATTTAAAGATGACAATGGTTCTTAAAGCTATGTATTTGAGATATGAATAATTTGGAGATATTTGTTTATTTGTGAGAGTGAGATGTGGAAAAAAAAAAATTTCTTCTCTTATATGTGCAACTTTTGTATATGCACATATTGTTGGGTGATTTCCTCCACACAAGTTAGTTTTATTTTCACAGATGAAATGCTCTTCCATGGGAACCATCATTATATGTGTGTCATTTATTTTAGAAGAATTCATGAATTCTCTATTGCAATCTAATACAATTTCATTCTAATTCATTTTCAAATATTTAACTTCAATGTCTTCATTTTAATTTGGCCTTACATTGATAAAAAAAAGACAACAAAGGATGATGTAGAATTCTCCCTATGCTGGAACCTCTTCTTATTACAAAATGTGGAGATACCCTACAATGTACAAATTGCAATAGGAGAAGTCCCAACCCATTTTTTTGTTGATCACCCTACTCTTGATCTAAACATTTGGTGAACACCCTACTCTTGATCTAAACAATGAAAACCATGAATGTAACTAGAAGTGGCGTGCCCACTTATTCTTGTGTTAGAAGGCTATGTTGTAGGAAGGTATGGTCATTTTGTAATTGTTTGTAATTGATTTATAGTGTATTTAATGGAATGTAAATGGTGGGATGAGGGTTAGACAATGGGTTATTTTGGCTCTCATATTGAGTTATAAAGAGTTTGTATGGACTATTCTTATGGATTGAATATATAATACTATGTGATGGTCCCCCTATTTTTTATATGTTATGTGTGTTGATTTGAATATCTCATGAATGTAAGAAGATTGCATTAAATTTACATGTTTTGTTTTTCTTATTATTCAAACCTATTCTTTTAATGTTCATTAGTTTCTAAGGTGATAACTTATCCTTGTTAGGATATTAAATATGTCGATACTAATGTACTTCATTGTTGGTGTAAGTTTAAAACTCTAGGTTTGAAATTATCACCAACAATTGGTTTATTTTCTTGGAAAAGACAAAGTTATTGAAGAAATAATAGATATGTCATGGAGACCATCACAATGCGAGATATAGATTGGATTAATAAAAGATAAATTGAGTTTGCATAGAAAAAATCCAATCTTATGGATTGAATAAAAAATACTATGCGATGCCCCACCTCCACCCCCCTAGTTTTTCTGTGTTATTTGTGTTGATTTGAATATCTAATGAATGTAATATGATTGCATTAAATTTACATGTTTGTTTTTCATATCATTAAAATCTATTATTGTAATTTTCATTATTGTATAAGGTAAGAAGTTATCCTTTTTAGGATATTAAAGATGTAGCTACTATGAAATTCATTCTTGAAATTCATTCTTGGCCTAAGTTTAGAACCTACGGTTTAAATTTTTCACCAATAATTGGTTTAGTTGTCTCGAAAAGACAGATCTATTGAATAAAACATAGATATGTCATGGAGACCATTACAATGGGAGATACAAATTGGAATATAAATTGAGTTTTCATAGAAATAAATCTAGATCTTGCTACATATAGACCCTGAATCATGGAATGATAGGTATCTTTACCTAACAAGCACAAAATATCTTCTTTTTTTTTCCTATTTTATTGCATGGATGGATAAAAAGGTAGGAGGAAATCAATACTCTAAGGAATTCCCAAGAAACAATGGTGGGGGATCAAGCAAAGATCAAGAGACTGAAATTATTAGAGAGTAAGTGGAGTTGAGCAATTGATTTCTGGTTTAGTAGAGTCAAAGATGGATACAATGTGGATTTTCATTTTGAATATCACAGTTCCTTAATAATTCTTGAATGGGAATTTGAGGTCGGACTAAGCGGTAGACTATTAGAGGAAATACCACTAAATATTTAGATGTTGTTTATCGAAAAAACATTGATGGAGAAAAGACCTAACACGAGAGTAAGCATAACTAGTAGCGGGTAGGAGAAGAAAGAAGGAATATGGGATAAGACGATAAAAATTAAAATGGATCTAGATATAGAGAAGAATAAAAGAGTAGAAAGATACAAAAGAATAAATGTCTTGAATGAGGTAGTTTAGAAAATATAGTTTCATAGTTCAAACAAAAGGGGAGAAAACATTGTATATAGTAGTATAGGGTAAGGACAATACAAAGGAAAGAAGGTCAAAAATATGGTGTTGTTATAGAGGGCATGCTAGAGGTGCACATATAGGAGGTAGGGTCACTATAGGGGTATATTGTGTAGGAGGAGATGCTCATAGCCCACTCTGAAATAGATGATAATAGAGTAGATGTAGGTGATGTTGGATTCATGTGCTTGATAAGAAATAGTGAAGACAAATATGAAAATGTCGATATCAATGTTGGGGATGACTGATCCAAGTGGATATTGGTGGCCACCTGCCTATTCGACTTGGATCCCCACCATTCTTTCTTTCAGTTTTTCATTTTTCTTAATTGTAGCACAATTTACTATTTTTGAGAGTTTTTTGGGTCGTGAACTTTTCAAGCCATTTTGACGCCCTAAACGACTTTTTCTAGGAATCTATCATTCCATATATATCTTCAAGGTGATTTTTGCCAACAATTGTAGTCATCGAATAGATCGATGTATCACATCCATCAAACGGAAATAGTATGCCAAAGTTACTACCCCGAGAAATTGATCTACCAGTTTACCCGATCAGGGTGTTTCATGTCCTAGGGTTAGGTTTTTTGGATGTTTAGGGTTTCCATTGTTTCTCAATAATAGATAGGACTTCGAGCCTCATTGGAACACAGAGTCAGAGGTGTGTGTATCCGCCACATCTCTTCTCAGAGATAAGCTACAAGAATCCTAGCTAGTTTATTTCTATTATGTGTGTAAACAAATTCTAGTTCTTTGATATTAATGAAATGAAATGTTATTTCTGTTCAATCTTTGTATTCATGGTTATTTGTGTATTATGTTGCTTTCCTGCAATCCTTATGGGTTCAATGTAGAAGGTGTTGGAGAAGTAAATTGGTATTAAAAACTTTTTGAAATACCCCATGTACTTGTTATCAAAAGAAGAATAAATTTTTATAACGACATAGATCATGACTATTATTCAATAGAGAATAGGAAGATAATCAAATAGAGGAAGTCTAGTGGTAAAGAGTTAAAACTTTTCAATAGTAGGAGTTACATCAAGTGATCCCATGATTAAACTTCTTTTGTTTTATGGAATTGGAAAGTACATTGTAAAAAAAAAATATTTCATATGCAAAAGCATAATTGCATATGGATATAGAATATACTTCATCCCATGATTAGACTTCTTTTGTTTTATGGGATTAGGAAGGACATTGTAGAAAAAGAATATTCCATATACAAAGGCATATTTGCATATGGATATAGAATAAAATTATAGATGAAGTAGTGGAAATTTCATAATTGGAGACTACACAATGATACATGAAAGTGGTACTAAGCAACACTTCTGATGCTATAATTTTATAATACTTTTCCACTAAGTTGGCTAAGAAAACCCCTACACAATCAAATCTATTATTCTCAATTAGGGGTGTCTAGAAATGAGCATGGATTATGTCCCATTCAATTATTTCTATATAAGGAAAAATAGGTTCTCTCGCCGCAGAAAAATGTAGATGAGCTCTTCGGATATTCATGAAAATGTTTTCATCTATTTCCGTGACAACAGGGTTACTATGTGGTATCATTTCCACTTATTTCCCATTCTCGAACTTCATAGAAAATTCATTCCATCCCGACAACAAAACTTCAACTCTAGTTGTCGATTAAATATCGTTGTATAATGGAAACAAGAAAGAATCTTCTGATGCATGAATCTACATTATGGCCACACAGTTGTCCAATGGATCTTCGACCATAGTAGACTTGTCTTGTGAAGCTTCACATGTCTATTTTTTTTTCCTTCGGATATTTTGACAGGTTGTCTGAGGGCAGTCTTCATTAGCGGCATGTTTCCTACAAATGAGAAAAACAGAAAGAAATTGCAATTTCTTGTTTAGCTTGAATAAACCAAATGACTCTTAATTTTAAAAAACAATCAAGTCGCAATTGTTTCCATGCAATTGAAACATGAAATTTATAAACAATGACACAAAACTAATACCAAAATATCATTGATCACCAGCCATTGTTTGAGATTCCTGAAGCYAATTTTAATCTATTCATTTGAATTACTTAACGAATTACTTAACTATTCTGATCAATTGAAACGAACGCCTCAAAACACTAAGCACGATCACCTCCACTGGAATTTTATCTCAATCTGATTGCTCGTAGATAACAATCTGTGAATGCATGAAATTATGAGAGATTTGTTCGAAATTAAGAATAAAGAGAGAAATAAGGATGTTATGGTTTTAATTTAATGTGTAATAGAACCAATCCATGAAATATGACGATAGGATCTCACTCACACAAATCAAATTCAATAAATCTTATGAATTGAATGTTGTCTAGATACTCTAGACACAAAATCCATGCACTAATGAGAAACTCTAGTGTTCCATGGTTGCAAAATAACCTTGATTTTATCTATTTAGGAATGTTTCAAAAAAAGCCTCATATTGCAGAAAATTCCTAACATAGAGATATAAAATTTATTGAAAAAAGTGTCTGTGACAAAATCTATTGATTAATGTTAGTTTAAAATTGTATCGAAAAAACTTTTGACTAACTTTTGAAAACTAGTCAAACGACTATGGGAAAACAATGTTAGCCCCTCTTCACTACGTCACATCGGTGGGACAAGATCTTTTGTAGGCTTTCCCATCCATAAAATAAAAAATAAGAAGAGAGGCCCCATTGTAAAATACATAACCATTACCTAAACGCACACTTCGCAATTATTTGTTGATAAAGAAGGTTGCATTCAATATGGCAGCTTCAACTTGATATCCATAACAACGGATATTGGATTTGCACACATTGTTTTATGGGATAATTTTTAGAATTATTTGATTCAACTAGAACACTTGGAACCAAAATATAGCACGATCTTACCTAAGCACAACGTGTGGAAACGATTGATCATCCCTCACGTGTTGCACCTCTTCATTGAAGAGAAGGAATTGTAGACTAATAACAGACAAGGAAAGGTTCATTATTTGCAAATCCATAGAGTGCCCTTTCATTAAAACTATAATATTCATCCTTATTATTATACACAAGGCCTATTATGTGTTTTTTTTAAGATGCATAAATGGAAGTAAATATATTTTAATGGATCTAGTGATGATAGAAAAATATGGTCATTGATTATCACCTTCATAATGCAGGATACAAATAAAATTAGACTTTAAAGTTTTAAACTATTTAATATGATAAAATTATTTTAATCTAAAGTGTTCATAGTTCTTATTGAATTGAATCAATATTACATGGTCACATAGTTATCAAATTTGATGGTTGATGAATTTAAAAATTTTGAAGTTATGTTCAATTCAGTCATTAATAAGCCAAATTTGATTCGATATAGGTTAAGTCTTCCATTTGATTTTGTGACCATTCGTTTTGATGTTAATAAGCCAAATTTGATTTGATACACGCTAAGTCTTCCATTTGATTTTGTAACCATTCGTTTCAATGCCAAATCGGTACAGGAATTTAGTTGATTTTTTAGTCGATTTACTGCACTAGATGTGGGAGGTGTCCAACAAAATAATAAGAACAAGCATAGGAAAAAGAAGAAGAAAAAGCATGAGAGGAGCTCCCCAATATGAGATAGGTGGACTAGACCATGATTTCCTATGAAATTATTTATTCACATATTTTTTGATGTCATGTCAAGCAATCCCACTAACTCACACTCATGGAGGGGTCGTTCATGGATGGAATTCTTGTGTTACATCATCGAGATCTTGGATTGACAATCAATCTGGTTTTGGGAGTGATGATTGTTATCTTACACTACTATTTTTCATGACATAGAATAACAATAGTAATAAAATGAAAGCAATTCTCAAGCATTCTTTCCCCTCCTTAAACCTTAGTACCCCTCTCTTAGAAAACAATCTCGAGCAAGATGAATGATAATCAAATGTTTGTTTGTAGCAAGATTGGTTGGAATCCAATCCATTTCCTTTGAGAATTGTAATACCCCTAGGTTGAAACCCAAGTTGTAAATGTACATATGTTTTATAGGTTGGTGAAACATGATGTTTGGGCTAGAGTGACTATGTATATATATGTTTATCCCTAGAGTTTATGTGTGATATAAGGTTCGTGAGCCTAGCTTTGTAAATTTTATCACACTATGATATATAAATAAAATAGGTCATTGTTGCAGACCAAGTAAAACGAAAGAGTATGGCAGGATAGGACTCCATGAGAGGGGAAGGGGGATAAGATTTAAGGAAAATGGGCTAAGTAAAGGGTGGCTTTAGCCAACAAAATATAATAATATGTTCCTAAATTCATAAGTATTTATGATATGATTTTACCCTAAGTTCCTAAGTGGTGGAATGAATTACCAAGGGGAGGAAAATGTCGTTCCTTGAGTGCTATGTATCAAGATAGGAACATGCAAGTCTAATGTTGGATTTTGGTGGAAAACTCATCCATTCTACCATTCCATTCCATCATTCTTACCATTGCTTCAAGAGGGGGAGAAAGGAATCCACTATAACCTTGTATCATTATCACCTTGTAAATCCTTCATGGTTTGGGTTTGAAGAAGCATGTTTTCAAGCATGTGGATCCTTTTTCTTGAGGGAGATAATTGTTGGGAATGTGTTTACCCATGTGTTGGCATAGTGGGTGATAGTAACAATTCGAGAGTAGTCTTTTGTGCCAAGTGCCATAGAGCTCAAAGACTTTCTATCCGACCTGTTGTTAGATGCTTAGAAGGGAAGGGGTAGAACTGAAGGACTATGCAATAATGAAGGGATAAACTTCCTGGGTTGGGACATGATATGGGAAATGAGAGACTGTGGGGTATAACTGCTCCTAGATTTAGTGTCATTGGCCTTTTTCTAGGTTGTTGTGTTGTTTGTGAGACCTTAGTTTGGCTTAAGTATCATTTTCCCCTGTGGAGTCATAGCCTCAACTAGGGGGTGACTTGCTTTTGAGAGTGAATGAACAACTGAGTCTATGGTTGGGAGAAATCTCTAAGATATGTATCGAGTTGGTGATTTTCATTAAAAAATAACTATTATTTTATGTATTTATGATGATTTGTGTGTGGTTATTTATGTTAATTATGTTGTTCTATAATTGTATATAATCATGCATGGATTATATGTCGTCAGGATTCCATAGTTGTCCCATAGGTAGGGCATATTAATATCATTTGTATGAGAATCCTAGACAAAGGTCTCAGTGTTCTATTAAAGGGTATCACAGTTTAATATCAAGTTATATTAGCCTTTAGTAAGGATGAAAATAATTAATTGATGGTATCCAAGTTTTTAATGGGTAAGATTTTAAATAATTTTTGAAATTTGTTATTGGACATAAGTTGGGTTTTAGTTCAACATATTCCCATAAGTGAGTATAGGTTGTGTTCTAATGTGGTATCGGATCCATAGGTTCAAAACTGAGCCTACATGGGCTAGAGTCAACACACAAAAGATGTAATTCCATATTTAAATTTTAGAGGATGTTTGTAATGTATTTGTTAAACTTTTCCAAGAAAAAGTTTGGGAATCTCTGAGTAATTTTGGGAAATTTGTATTGAGGGGTTAAAATGACTATTTTTAAACCTATGAATCGGTAAATTCAGGCATGAAATTGGATTAATTTAAAAATTTCTTGGTAGCCATGGAGAAATTGGATAAAAGTCCCAAATTTTCGAGTGAATTCAAGAGGAATTCATGCCTAGAAATGTCAAACAATTGAGCATGGAAGTAATTGGTTGTTTGGATAATTGGAATTGGTCATATGAATATGATTATGGATCTTCCATGGTAGCCATGAAGAAATTTTGAAAATATGCATTTTTTTTAAATTTGGGAAATTTCAAAATTTTGGAAAATTTTGGGATTTTCCATACAGTAACGTGAGTGATGATGTGGAGGACACATATCACGTGATATCACAATGGTGACATGGACTTCCAAAGTGATAGGTCCATAGTGGAAATGTTGGATGTCTGTAGTGTATGGATACAAGCTCATAGGTGATGTGCGAGGCACATGAGCAAGGTGGTGAGCTTTGATACCATAAGTGGTACTGGAGATTTAAAAAGAAGTTTTGCAAATTACGAGAATCCTCCAAAATGATTATGGAAACACCATGTGTCCCCTTGTTGGTAAGGTGTTTTTGGTGGGTTGAGAATCATTAATTCCCATGAACTTGAAATTCCTAAATCAGCATGGATCATTGATTAGCATTCGACCTCCATCATCTGATCTAACAGACATACAAGTCATGTGCTTGGGGAAAAAGTGTGTGTATGGGACTTGCCCATCCCCAAAACATATGAATGAGCTCAAGGTGGATGTTCCACAGAATAAGTGGGACCCTACTCCCTTTTGTGGCTAGTCAAGGTTCTATGTGGGAAATCACATATGGTGGGGCCCATAATTTATTAAAATAAAATAAATAGAAAAGGAAGAAAGAGGAAAGAGAAGAAGGGTGACGGAGAAGGAGGAAGTTGATCGATGTAACATCCCTGATTTTAATCCATGCAAATTATAATGTAATTGTATAAATATGAATTAGGCTGTTGATCCAATATGTTGGGGCTAAGAGCTCGTATTGATTTAATGTGGCCGAGGGTTGAATTGTATTTTATGTTCATTGAATAATTAATTAAAGTAGTAATCATTGTTTGCGATATGAAAGGAATTAAGAACTATTGGGGGCTATGATTCCATAAGAGATAGGGGTCCAAGGGGGAGTTATGCACAGGTGTCAATCCAAACAACAATCTTGATTTATATTTTCATTGTAAACCTTTTATTTATTGTTGAGTGTTGCTAAAGCCAATATTTAAACTCATGTAAGAGGGTGGGTGTGAGGAGTCACATCCCATAGTTATTAGAGAGCATGGGAATGAGTACAATCAACTTGGGGAAGAATGTAAGTCAAGTCAAGCACACAAAGGGAGGAAATTCATATGACCAAGAGAGTAGTTTTTGGACAATCACGTTTTAGCATGGACAATAGTTTTCACTTGCATTTTTTGAGTAGAAATAGGAGAGCTAAGTGTTGGGAAGATCACCAACCATGTTTCTCTTGAATTCAACCATTATTGGGCTGTGGTTATTCAGGAAAAGAGGCTTGTGTGATTGGAAAACGGGATGTAAGAATGTAGTGCATTTTTCTTGTTGAAGAAATGTCTTAAGAGCCTTATGAAGTCTATTGTGAGAAATCGTGAAGCATATAAGAGTTCCTAAAGGTCACCAACTGAGATAACATGTCCAAATGAGTGCACTAGGGGCCTTGATAAATGAATGGTACAACCTGAGGAACTGTGAGGAGTGATGGGTGTATATCCCTTCGGTAGTGCAAGTTGTATGGAAGAGGGAGAGCTAGAGGATTGAAATTGTTGTGGAGTAGAACCTAGGTTTTGAGGTTGTTGTTTGTGGAGAGTGGTTTGTTGTGTGTGGAGAGTGGATAGCTAGTGGGTCGGATCTCCTTGTGGACCCATATCCTCATCTTGGGGGTAGCCTACTATTGAGATAAAAATGAAAAACAATGTCTATGGCTGGGAGGTTCATCCTTCATATGCATCGAGTTGGTTAATTACTAACAAATAAGTTTTTATGTTTTGTTCTTATGTTATTCTCTTGCGTAGATGGTTTAT
>SNQJ01S0017145.1:247248-258760 GCA_010110895.2 Picea sitchensis
ATGTAAATGTTTCTCATCATTAAATAAATATACAACCAATTATATTTATTTCCAATTTAATACACAATACACAATCATGGTAAGAGGAACGCTTCATTACTTAAACATAACCATCGTTTTTAATTCTTTAGACATGACAAGTGGCTCTTATCATTTAAATGTATTTAAAGACAATACTCTAATTCCTAAATCCTTTTGGTATATTAAAATACACTAGGTATCTCTGAACCGCAACCGCATAGATTGCATAGATACGTGTACATGTTAGATAAATAATGTCATACAACGAAACTCTTCCAAATACCTTTTGGTTGGGAAATATTTGTCCAAATAGCTTTTGGCATGGAAATATTTTCTTAGGTGCAAGAGTGAGATATGAAAACAATTTTTTTCTCTCCTACATGTCTTAACATTTGATATGGGGTGGTTTCCTTCACACAACCTAGTTTTATTTTCACAAATTTAATATTTTTCGAGGGAATCATCATTGTATGTGTGTTATTTATTTTAGAACAATTATGAATTTTATATTGCAATCTAACATATTTTCGTTTTAATCCATTTTAAAATATTTTGCCTTAATGACTCTATTTATATTTGACTTTACACTCATAAAGAGAAAAACAAAGGGTAGAATTCTCCGTGTGTTGGCACCTCTTCTTATTGCAAATTGTAGGGATAGCTTGCAATGTATGAATTACAGTAGAAGAAGTCCCAACTCATGTACATATAACTTGTTTATTAAGCTTGGGTCAATTAAGAAGAGTGACATCAATGACATGAAAATGAATCGGGTTTACTTTATAAGAGGTTTATCAACATATAATATTGTGACTACTAGGATGGACACTCAAATTGAAATGTTGATCATTATTGGTACCATATTTTATAGTTTTGGAAACCGTGCATATAGCTAATCTTTATGCACCTAGTTTTTCTCTTGATGTTATGTTTAGCCTAGACACCTAGTTTTGAGTTGCATGTTGTATTCTTGATCTGCACATTGAAAACCATGAATGTGATTAGAAGGAGCATTCTCAATTATTCTTTTGTTAGAAGGTTATGTTGTAGGAAGTTATGATCATTTTATAATTGATTTAGAGTGTAATTAAAGGAATATAAATGATGGTATGAGGGTTAGATAGTGGGTTATTTTGGCTTTTGTATTGAGTTTTTGTATCAAATATTGTATGGAAGAAGGAGATATCATGGCCTAAATCCCTTGACTATTGTATGGGGTTATAAGGAGTTTATATGGACCAATATTATGTATTTAATAGAAAAGACTATGTGATGGATGTCCCCCTAAAATTTTCTATGTTATGTGGGTTGATCTAAATGCCTAATGAATGTATGATGATTGCATTAATTTTAATGTTTTATTTTTTTATCATTCAAATATGTCCCTATAATGTTCATTAGTGTCTCAAGTGAGACCTTTTCCTTTCTAGGATATTAAATATGGAAATACTAATGAACTTCATTATTGGCCTAATTTTAGAACCTAGGGTTTGAAATTATCACAAACAATTGGTTCGGTTTCTTGGACAAAGAAAAGCTATTGAAGAAAGCATAGATATTTTAGGAAGACCATTACAATTGGAGATACAAACTAGATTAATAAAAGAGAAATTGAGTTTGAACAAAAAGAAATCCAAATCCTACTACATATGGACCCCAAAGTATGGAAGGATAGGTATCTTTTTTTTTTTTGTAACTAGGGGAATCAGTAATAACAGGAGTATCATACTCACGTGACACGGGGTCGAATAGTGTTGGTTACCTTATAACCCCTAGGGAGAATCGCACCGCCCGCAAGCACGCCTCTCGATAGATCAAGGTGAGAATCAAACTTGAAACCTCTTTTTACATATTTCCTTCCATTTACATGACACTTGCCAATCGGTGTACACGCCTGTGGGAAAAGGATAAGTATCTTTACCTAACAAGGAATTTTTTTTTTTCTTTTTTTCCTATTTTATTGCATGAATGGGTAAAAAGGTAGGAGGAAATTAAGATTCTAAGGCATTCCCAAGAAACGATGGTGGGGGATCAAGAAAAGATCAAGAGACTAAAATCCTTAGAAAATAAGTGGAGTTGATCAATTGATTTATGGTTTTGTAGAGTCAAAGGGAGATACAATGTGGATATTTCTATTGAATATCATAGTTCCTTTAGTTTATTTGAATTAGAATTTGAGGCCGAACTAAGAGGTATACTATTAGAAGAAATGCCATTATGGATTGAGATGTTGTATATTGAAAACACACTGATGCAAAAAAAACCTAGAACCATGGTAAGCATAAGTCCTAGGGTGTAGGAGAAGAAAGAAGGGAGATGAGATAAGAATATAAAAAATAAAATGGATCTAGATACATCAAATAAGGAAAGAGTACAAATATACAACTCAAGAAATGTGTTGAGTGAGGTATTTTGGAAAATCTAGTTTGATAGTTCAAATAAAAGGGCATACAACATGGTAGATAGTAGTATAGGGTAAGGAAAATACAGAAGAGATAACTGAAAAATAAGGGTGGTGTTACAAAGACCATGCTAGAGGTTCACATAGAGGAGGTAGGGCCAATATAGGGGTATAGTGTGCCAAAGGAGACACTTGTATCCCACTCCGAAATAGATGGTAATATAGTACATGTAAATGATGCTGAATTCCATTGGTTGATAAGAAATGGTAAAGACATAGATACGGATAAAATCAATGTTTCAGTTTATTATAATGTTTATACTAATGTTGGGGATGACGTAAGTGAGAGTAAGGAAACTTGATCACTTGCAGGTTTATTCAAGAAAATGAGAGTAAGGACACTTTAGCACTTTGTTGGCTAAGAAAATCCCTACAGAATCACCTTTATTATTCTCAATTAGGGGTTTCTTGAAATTAGCATGGAAGATGCCCCATTCAATTATTTCTATATAAGGAAAAATAGGTTATCTCGTTGTAGAAAAATGTAGATGAGATCTCCGGATATTCATGAAAATGTTATCATTGATTTCCCTGACAACAGGGTCACTATGTGGTCTCATCTCCACTTATTTCCCATTCTTGAACTTCATAGAAAATTATTTCCATCCCGACAACAAAACTTGAACTCTAGTTGTAGGTTAAATATCATTGTATAATGGAAACACGAAATAATATTCCGATGCATGAATCTACATTATGGCCACAAAGTTGTTCAATAGATCTTGGACCATAATAGGCTTGTCTTGTGAAGCTTCACCTGTCATTTTTTTTTTCCTTAGGATATTTGAGAGGTTGTGTGAGGGTAGTCTTCATTAGAGACATGTTTCCTACAAATTAGAAAAATAAAGAGAAATTTCACTTTCTTGTTTAGCCTGGATAAACCAAATGACTATTTGTAACAACCCCCGTCGTTACAACTACATGCGACGCAAAGCAAGTGATTTTTTTTTTTTTTAAATCAGGAAGGAAATCAACAACAATAATTAATCAACACAACTTGATGATGAACACAAATTACGCATTCAGGAAATAGACAACAACGACCCAACATACTAGCACATCATGCAATTGGACGAAACATGCGATAATCAATAGATAGATATAATGACTAAGCTTTGGGACAACATCAAGATCAACCAGATGTAACCAACATCAAATGACATGGGTAACTTGAACCTTAATAGAAAGTGAGGAACAAGCACCAACAAGCATTACAACACAAGTACCAACATCAAGTACAATGAACATTACGCCCCTGTCGGGAAGCACATGACTCTGGATAGTTTATCATTTGCATCTATCAATCAGGGAACACAATGACCCCGTCATCAGAAATCAGACCATCACAAGTGGTAGGTGAGACAGTAACCAAGCCGCAACATAACTTATCTAGACCAATAATCAAAGAAAATCCCAATGTGCTAGGAGACCAAATTAACTGTCAGAAATATAAGAAGACTATATCCAAGCACCCAATCGACAAGTCAACAAGACGCAAGGGAAATTTGACTACTATACAATCATACATCACATTAAATTCATGACGCAACAAATTCTAATGAAAACATACATCAATTAAAGGACGTGATTAGCCATCTATGAATTCTTCCCTCCAGAATCCTTTCTGTAATAAGATGTTATCTATTAATAAGAAATCATCAATCAACAGATCTTTACCCTGACCATTTAAAAAGCAAAGAAAAGAATTGAGATTAGATTAAGTTGGGAGTACGTAGGGATACCATGCTAACCATTTATTTGTTACTAAATCGTTGTTATCAATTATTTCACTGTCTAACAACAACATCTCTGTCTATTACTATTCACGATCAACAAAAACATCATGGTCTATTAAACACATGATATTGTTCTCTATAAAATATATAAAATTGTTGTCATGATATGAAATGTTGTCTATCATATACAAAATTTGTTGTCTATTATATATAAAATTTGTTGTCTATTATATAAAGGTGTTGTCATATGTATATAAAGGTGTTGTCTATCAATAGATAAATTCACTGTCTAATAAAATTGCTATCTAATAAAATATTTGTCTAATAAATTATCTCTCTAATAAAATCGCCATCTAATAAAATATTTGTCTAATAAAATATATGTCTGATAAAATCATTGTCTAATCATATATTGGATGAAAACACATTCATACATAATAGTAATCACAACATTGTCATTCTTAGAATACAATACTGTCATTCACCTACAAAAATAGTGACATTCACATGCAAAATGTTGTCTTTCATATTTGTTGTCAACAATCAACGTCGTTGTCCAACATATTGATAAAATTTGTCCAACATATCAATATTCACATGCAAAAACATATCCATAATCACATATTGATATCAATATTCACGTTGTCCAATAGCCATAGTGTCCAACATATCAATATCCAGATGCAAAAACATATCAATATCCACATACACAAACATATCAATATTTATGTCGTCCAACATATTGATATCAATATTCACGTTGTCCCACATATTGATATCAATATTCATGTTGTCCAATATTGCTACCAATAGAATCGTTGCCTAGCAATGGCATCGTTTTCCAGCATTTACTTGATGTACAATTACATTTTAAAAATAATTTGAAAATCTCCAAATTTAATCTCTACCAGTAATGTCGTTGTGTTAAATAAATTCCAAATGGGAATTAAACTCTACGAAATTAAATCTATACCAACAATATCATTGTGTAAGTGCATTTAGAATGGAATTTAAACTCTAGAATTAAATCTCTACCAATATCTATTAAATTCACAGTCACACGATATATATAAAATCTAAATTATCATATATAAAATCGTTGTCAATAAATATTAATTTTGTAGTCACACTATATGTATAAAATCGTTGTCATACATATATTAAATTTGCTTTCCATTCACAAGTTTAATGAATATATGATATTGTTGCCTAATAATATAATATCGTTGTGTAATTAAAAAAAGATACGTGACTAAGGAATAATGAAATCCAACCAGAATGTTGTGTAAAAACTATTCGAACGGGATGTCTAAAACGCCAAGAAAAATGTGGTGTGAAGCTATGTAAAGGCTGGGTAATTCGCCCAGAAATGCATGGTTTGAAAGTTGTGTAGCATGCCAATAAAATCATGGAGTAAAATCTCTGCATTATGCCAATAAAATCATGGTTGATGCTATGTGGAATGTGAGGAAAATCATGGAGTAAAAGTTGTATATAAAATGAGAATCGCAGAGAAAATTTTGGAGAGGACGCAGAGATTTGCATAAAGGAAACACAGAGATCAGAGGTTTATCAATCAGAGACGAATCAATCAAAATGAAGAGATACTCATTCACAAGGAGGGCACAAGGATTAGAGATTAATCATAAAAGAATAACATAGAGATAAGTAAGGGATAGATAGTTGGGTGAAAATTTATCCTTCACTTATTATCCATTCACAGGAAAGAAGGGCATTTAAATATCATTCTTAAACACCAAAGTGAATACAATCTATTAATCTCTTGGCCGACTTCTCGGGAATATATTAATAACTTAAGGATAAGGGAGAGAAGATAAAAACACAATTTTTCCTGGTATTAAACCAATAAAAACGAATGCAGAGAAGTTATTGCAATCAGAGTTTGGGTTCGCCATGGGAAATCAATTCAAAATACAACGAGCATAAGGTTGAGATGAATTTAAGTTCTTTGATCATAAAACTTTCGACTCATCAAGACAATTTGCAGAAATATAAAAATGAAATCGCTCGATAGTGTTACATTGATTAAACATAAACTTAAAATAGTAGAAGTACATTACTGAAGGCATGAGAACAATATTTAAACTTTTTATAATATTGTATGTGATCATTTAACCATAGAAAATATATCAATATTGTCACCCAACCATAGGAACTAATGCCACCCCCGAGCACCTTGACCTTGTAAGAGAAAATAATTTTGGTAGAAGATCAATAGCCAACCAAGGCTAATTCACCAAGAAATGATAACCAAGACTAATCAGAGAGTCCAACCTAGAAAGACCGAGAATATAGATTGCAGGACTAGTGGCAACAACTCATCCCAAGACTTGTGAAAAAATTGGCCTTCTTCAGTGCGCACAAGTGCACTTCTGTAATTCTAGGAAGTCTGGCTAAAATGATTACTAGCCTCCTTTATTTATACTATTTCTGTCAGACTACCTGGGCTGACTTCTCATTTTGGGTGCTAATTACTTAGTATTAATTATTTCCTTTAGACGACATCTCTTCTAGGTTTATATTCAATTATTGTCTTGCTTCCAGAATATTCTAATCTTGTCAAAGGTCACAAATGGAGGTTAATAACTCTCTCATCTACCATAATATAAACACTCCCTCCTAGCTATGGAGGTATAATAGATAATGGTCTTGAGCACAAATAGACCATTCAATTGGTGGTATCATTATAGCTATACATGATAATTAAATCATGAGTACCATCATTATTATCCAACTGGATAATCTCCATGACAATTAGTACAATGTCAGCTGATAGAACACAATTGTGTCTATCCATGGTAGTACACAACTACTCAATACATGACAATTAGTCAAAAAAACTGGAACATATCCACCACAATAGCATACCTCTACTGTCTGGAGACATATAGTCTCCATAGTAATCATATCATCTGATATCAACCTACGCAGAAACAATATTATGATATAATATGAGTCATTTGGGCCATTCTTCCACTCAAATCTATGAGATATGGAAGAGCATCTGCCCTCAAAGAGTATAATATCAATGATGGGCTATCTCGACTATTTGTCTCAAGCAAGGAAGAATAATTGTCTTGATTTCTAGGCCTAGACCATTCACCTATCCGATCCATTCCTCCAACACTAAACATAGTGCAACCTGGAGAGAATGAGTCTTCCCTAGAGAATGTGTGTCCCTAATTGTTGAACCTAGACCATTCACTTATCTGGTCCATTCCTCCGGAACTAAACAATGTGCAACCTAGAGAGAATGAATATGCCCTAGGGAATGACTGTTCGGACCATTTCGTAAGGAAATAACTGTCATACACCAACCTCCAAAATAGACCATTCTTGGAAACTCCTCACAACTGTCAGCTTTGAAAGAATGACTATCCAATGAGGGAGAACAATATTCTTGACCACTACTGAGAGTCACTGTCAAGAATAAATATTGTCCTAGACCATTCACCCACACTCGCCACAAGGGGAATCGTTGTCTATGGTACATGAACAATCCATTGAACCATTTTCAATATGAAAATGACTGTTCAATCTGGACCATTTTATGAACTGGAAAATGCATGTCCGTCAGAAATCTCAAACCACTTTCCAAACTTGGAAAGGAACTTGCCCATCCTGGACCATTTTTCAAAGCTAAAAATGATTGTCCATAAATCATTGATATGTCAGTGCTCCATCCAAACTTGGAGAGCCATTTCTTCCCTTTTAGTTAAGGGATTTATTTCCACGATCCCCAATTTGTCTCGGATATATGCTCAAATATATGAAATTTTTTTTCTAGACAAAGGCTTTGTCGAGATATTTGTTGTCTGCTCATCTGTGGGGATATATTGGAGCTTCACTTCTCCTTGTTGGACTTTATCTCGAATAAAGTAGTATTTGATCTCAATTTTTTTTGACCGTTCATGAAACATAGGGTGTTATGAAAGATTTATACAACTATGATTGTCACAGTGTATTATGGTTGAATCTGGGACCTGATCAAATAATCCAGAGATCATCTTTCTCAGCCATATTGATTTTGTACATGCCTCACTTGCTGCAATATATTATGCTTCTATTTTACTAAGTGCGACACAATTTTGTTTCCTGCTACCCCAAGATATCATAGAGGATCCCAAGATGAAACACATCCCTAAAGTACTCCTTCTGTCTTTTGCACTTCCTGCCCAATATGAATCTGTGAATCCATGAAGTTGTATATCACTAGATGTGGTATATCTTAAACCATAGTTTAGTGTCCCGCAAATATATCTTAGAACATGCTTTTCAACTATCCAATGCTCATGTATAGGTTCCACCTTGAACTAGCTTAGTGGGTTTACGACAAAGCATATGTATGGTCAAGCATTTAAAAAATACATCAATGACCTAATCAATTGTTGATATAGAGACGGGTCTACTGGATCAGAATCTAAGTCTGTTACTTTTCTTATATCTATGGTCATAGGAGTGTCCATGGATTTTCAATCCATCATTCCAAACTTTTGAAGAATCTTTACTACATACTTTACTTGTCCAAGGAATACTTCACTACGCTTTTGCCATACTTCTAGTCCCAAGTAACAGTGCATGAGACCAACATCTTTCATATCAAACTGAGAAGCTAGTTCCTTTTTACACTGGATGATGAGAGACTCTTTACCTGTCAAGAATAAATCGTCAAAATATAGCAGTAGAATCACAAGTGCATTCTTCACAACTTTGTAGTAAAGATTTGGATCTGCATGACTTTTGGAGAAACCAAGTCTCATTAGGTAGCTATCTATCCTGGCATACCAAGCTCTTGGAGCTTGCTTGAGTCCATACAAATATTTCTTTAGTCTGCAAGCATGAGTGTCTTTGGAATGTACTTCAAACCCTTAAGGTTGTTCAATGTATACTTCTTCTTTGATTCCTCCATTGAGGAAATCTATTTTTACATCCATCTGATGTAAACTCCATCCCATGGAAGCAGCAAGTGACATGATAGCTCTAATGGAAGTATATCTGGCAATGGGAGAAAATGTTTCTTCATAGTCTTCTCCCTCCTTCTGGGAGAAACCTATAGCTATGAAACTTGCTTTATATTTTTCCATGCTTATGTCTACTGCATGTTTGATCTTATAGACCCATTTTGAAGTTACTACTCATTTTTCTTTAGGTCTAGGCATAATTTCCCATACATCATTTTTCATTATGGATTGGTGTTCTTCTTTCATGGCTTCTTTCCTTTGTTTATTCTAAGCTACCTCTTCAAACATAGTAGGTTCTTCATCTAGAATCTTTTTCATACATGCTGCATAGCTGGAAAATCTCTTAGGATTCTTACTTTTCTGAAGGTCCCACTTGGGGCTTTGAGTCTTTCTGCTTCTTCTAGGGTATCTTTAAGACAAGTTGGGTGTTTCTTGGTTTTTGGTATAGTGTCTAAATCAATGGTCTCACATGGTTGCATCTAATGATCAAATTGTTATTTTTCTTCATTCTATCTTTCTGGAAGACATGTGATTTCTTCAATAGGCTCTTCATACTCTTTTTATTCTATAGTTTCTTCTATGGATTTCTTGAAATCCATCTTTTCATTCAAGGTCAAGTCTCTTTTGAATTCAATCTTATGTTGTTCCGAGATATAGATTCTATAATCCTTGGATGATTCACTATATCCCACAAATATGTCCTTCTTTCCTGAGGGTTCTAATTTATTCATTTTATCCTTGGGAATGTGAAAGTAAACATGGCATCCACATATTCTTAAGTGTTCCACATTAGGTTTCTTTCCTGAGAAGTATTCTTCTAGAGTTATATCCTTCAATATGTGGTGAGGACTTCTGTTCTGAACATATATTTCTTGCATGGATGCTTCTCCCCATATATACATAGATAAACCTTGATTGTTCAATAGTTCCTTCAAATTTTCTTCAATAGATATGTTCTTTCCTTCTACTACACCATTTTGTTGAGTTTTATGAGGAACAATTCGCTCCCTTCTAATCCTTTCCGATTTGCAAAAGGAAACAAATTACTTCTATGTATATTCTCCTCCATTATCTATTCTCAAGGTCTTGATTTTCTTTTTTGTGAGGTTCTCTATCTCTACTTTGAATTCTTGAAACTTGTTGAATACTTCATCCATTGTCTTCAAGAGATATAACCATGTATTTCTTGATTAATCATCTATGAATATTACATAGTAAAGAGAACCTACTAGATATTTGACTATCATGGACCGCAAACATCTAAGTGTATTATATCTAGAATTTCCTTAGATCTATTATTGCTGCTTGAGAATGGTTTCCTGGCATTCTTGCCAGGAGCACATCCTTTGCAAATTCCTTCATGTGTACAATGTAGTTATGGTATTCCTTCAACCATATTTTTTAGGAAGGGTAATGTTTGATAGTTTATATGAGCATACCTTTTATGCCAAAGTTCATTGGGATTGACTTCATCATGTATAAGGGCTTCATCATTTCATTCTAGTACTCTCTATAGTGTTCCTTCATGGGTTCCAATAACTCTAAAATTCTCTATGCTGGAGTCTCTAGGGAAAGATAACATTTTTCCATCTACAAAATCTATTATGTTTCCTTTGTCTTCTAGGAAAGATATGGATACAAGATTATTTTCTAAACTAGGTACATATAAGACGTTCCTCAAATGAACATTCTTACCTGTTATCAATTTGACGGAGGCTTGACTAATTCCTTCGACTGAGTAAGTCTTTTTGTCTCCAAGTTCTACCTTGTACGCTGTCTTCTTTTCATTTAGATTAGAGAGTCTAGCTTGATCTCTTGTCATATTCCTAGAAGCTCCACTATAAATTATCAACATGTCATCTTCAAACATTCCTGTGAGTGATGACTTCTCTTGACTAATGACTTGTCAAGCTTTGACCCAAAATTTCAACCTTGACATTTATGTCTTCTGAGAGTGCTAACAGGTGCGTTGGACTAAGGCACACTTGAATATAATCTCCTTGAGTAAGGTGTTCCATCATAAGGTGTTGGATAAGGGTTTTAGGGTTTCTGCAACTGCATGTGCTAGTAACCCTAGCGACAATGCTTTAGTTACTACACATGCTAGTAACCCTAGTAGTAGTTCTTCAACAAGATTGATAACCTTATGGATTATCTTCCTTCCAATGGTTATACCGAATGAAGGAGGTGTGGGCCCATAACCTATTACAATATTGTATGTTCTTGTTTAACCATAGACAATATAGCAATATTGTCACCCAACCATAGGCACTAATGCCACCCCTAAGCACCTTGACCTTAACAGAGAGAAA
>SNQJ01S0017146.1:5822-22704 GCA_010110895.2 Picea sitchensis
ATTTTCATTGCTATTTTATAAACATTGACTTCGTCAATATTTATTATCAAATTGCTTATATGTGTATCAGATAGTCATTGATTTATATGAAGTACTAACCCATTGAGCAAGCTTGCATATATCAGTTTGTTGTTGCTTTGTCTTAGGCAGGTGTATCTCTTTGGGGGTTTTACTTTATTATTGGCTGTTTAGCCGGACTGTCTGCTCGGTGGTGACTTGTGAGGGGGGAAATTATCCTTGTCTTACAAATCCTTTGCCTTCTCAAAATCCCAGGTCACCGAGGACGTCTCCCCTGGGCCTTACCACCCTAAACAGAAAGAACCATCCCATTGTGGTGACATTGGGTGGGATTGGTTCTAGTTACGCCAGTTTGTCTCTTCAATCTCTAGCCTTTATCCTTGCTACAAACTGTGCGATAACAATGCCATCCAGAATCAACCTCTTTGCCTTGGCATTATTCTTCTTGTAAGCTGCCAACAATGCTGTATCTGTGGGTAAGACAACTGCCTTCTCTACAATGTCCCACACTTCAGCTTCTTCAAAAATACAAATGATTCTCTCTTTCCAAACACCAAAATTTGCTACACCATCCAATCTGTCCTCTACCCTCATTCCTGAAGCCATGACCAACTGTCCAAAAAACCAAAAGTCCAAATCTGCTCACAAGCAAACCACTGTTCCTGTGTCAAATCTGCTCACTGTTTGCTCTCTTTACTGTTGTTATAACACTGTTTCAGCCTTCAACGCTCTGATACCATGTAGATTTTTTATGCCCCAAGCCCAATTTTCAGTTTCCCCTTATCACTCCCATGTAGTTTAATGCTCAAACCCACATTAATTCAATGCTGCAATAAATAATAAGCTACAGGAAATGTAAATTTCTGAAAACACAAATGATACTTCTACACAAGCTGAAACTCAACAACAGAAATTTAAACCATGAAATGCAAGCCACAAATAGACACAAGATATTTGGTCAATTTGACCCTGGAAAAACCCACAAGGGGAAAACCAGTTTGAGAGGGGCTTCTTTTATTTTTGAGCTTCAGAAATTAATGAGCTACAGCAGAGGAATTTTTTCAGCATTAAAATCATCTACTTATCTCCAAAACTGAGACAAATACACCCTTGAAATCTGAGCCAACCCTCCTTGAAATCCATGCTTGATTTCTGTACGGCCTGTACGGCAGCTAGAACCTCAAAATTTGTGCCAGCGGTCTGCAACAGTTGTACGGCCTGTATGGATTTACTCCAGCAGAAAATGCCTCGAAATTTGAGCCTGATTTCTTGCTGTACGGTGCTGTCACTTGTCCGTACTGTACAGTCTGATTGTGGCTGCAAACTCCCTCGATTTCCATGCCCACTCTTTGCTTGGAAAATCATGCCTACTCTTGCTGGTTTGCTCTCTTCTTCTTGTGCTCTCTCCCTCTCTCCTCTTCATTCAAATGCTCAAGAACAACGAACGAGCTTTTCCCTCTTTGCTTCTTTTCATTTTCCAAAGTGACCTTTGGGTGGCCCCATGATCTAATGGCTCACATTCATTTAGATTAAGGGTGTGGAGAATAAGTGCACATTAAATTCCCCTTTTTAAATTATTTTACTCACCCCATTCATTAAATACCCACTTAGTACTTTATGATTCTAAAGTCACTTTCACTTTCACTTATAAAGTTACTTTAAGAGGGTCACACATGTGGACACTTTTCCCTACGTAAAGACCCAAAGCCTAAGATAGTCACTTTAAGAGGGTCACACATGTGGACACTTTTTCCTAGGTAAAGACCCAAAGCCTAAGGAAACCACTTGTCCTTGGTACAATTTTTAACAATTAATAGCATCAGACATTATGTGCAGGATTGGCTATATGTAATACTGAAAATGCATTTAAAACAATCTAAAATAGATAGCCTCTGAAGTGCCTGGTTGGTGAATAGTAATTGGCATGTTCTGTTTTAAACGATATCATTTACCCAATAGCCACTGAATTGAATTAGGTCTGGACACTCTGGTGGTGGGCCGAATTTATAGAAATTAAGAGCGCAAAACTGAAGTGTGTGTATTATTCTTCTTTTCTGTAGTAGGTTGAATAGTTTGATGGACAGCAATCTCTGTTTTCCAGTCTTTTAATCCTACTGGTACTTTGAACTAGTGAGATTTCCATTCCATGATTCTGCTCTCTATCACAGTGCCACTCCATGGCTTGTAAATTTGTAGTCATATTGGCATGGTTTAAACTTCAAAATTATGGCGTAAGTTAAGATTACTTCAGGTGAGTATTAAAAACAGGCTATTTTGCACTGATACTCATGTACAGTCGTTCTCCATTACTTTATAATAGGAGTACATCATTTTACACACCAATCTACTATTTGCAATTCTCACATTCATTTTTTTATGCACTTCTCCAAAAATATGTCATTACACATAGACATTAAAGATGCCACGACATCAAATCTGTACCTCTATTTATGGAAAGGTCTCTGGGAAGAATACAGGAAAAAAATTGTAAGAAGAAAGAGAAAAAGCTTCCGCCTTCTGAGTTTAGAAAACAAATTTGATGGTTTGATTCTAGACTTCCCCTCCAATTCCGGCATTAGAGTCCCTCTCATCTTGTTCGTGGTCAGTTTAGAAGTTCCATTGATCTAGCCTCTAACTATTGCTTTTTGTCAATTCACAAGATCATTAGTAGGTCCAGTGTTTTTTATCTTTAGAAAACTTTCTATATATCTAAAGAGAAATTAAAAACATTCAAGGGGTCATCACAACTTTGTGAAGCGAATATAATGTCCAAAACTAAAAACATTCAATGGTCATTACAACTTTGTCAAGCGAATATAATGTCCTTCACTATTGGTAGGATACCTTAACATAGAGAGATACATTAACAATTTACTTTTCCAAGCTTTTTAGACACCATAGTCAATTAAATATGGGCCTAGCATCTGCAAGGAGATAGTTCTTGGTTTTTATTTTTTATTTTTTATGGGAGTTAGCTTTTAAGAGTTTTGTACTCGATAGGTTTGGTTTGGTACCCAGACTGTACTAGTGCATTTACCTCCTTATATGATACCCTAGCGTAACCCTCTTTCAGAATCCCCTCCCCTCCTCCCCTTTCCATTTTCTTATATGGACATTAGGAGAGCCATCAGGGTTATGAGCACTAGCAGGGTTGCAGATGAGGAAGGCCTCTAGATAGAGTTACTCAAGTATGGCATTCTATCTCTTGACTTGCATATTGTTGATTTATTTAATCATGTTGGTTCTTCAGTTTTTCCCAAATCTTGGTCCTACCACATCATCCCTCAATTTCATATTAGATGACGTCTTAGATCCAAACAACTATAAGACCATCATGACCGGGCACACCTTTCCCAAACTCTCCACCACAATGCTTCACCTGTAGCTTTCTGATGAGCTTGAGCATAGACTTCTCAAGGCTAGAGGGCAGGGAAGATTCCATCCATGGTACTGGACCACTGATCACATCTTTATGCCTTGGGCCTGTTGCTGCTCAAACTCACACCCAGGGAAAGTCCTGCCCTATGACGGGGAGCCTGAGGCAACCGAATAAGCAAGTCACCCACTGTCACCTCAGCGGCTTTGCTTCTGCTCTTCTAGGTTAGGATTTCTAACCTAAAGAGGATTTTCCTATATGGCCAACTAAATCCTATCGTTGTGAGTAAGGTGAGAATGGATAAAGACTAAATCAACCTTGATTGACTTCTCGAAGGGAAAGTGGCTCGGGATAACTTTAGAGAAGACAACAATATATTCTTATGTATTTCCAACATTTACATCACACCAATGTACCATTTATCATTATTGATCAATATTAGTAAAATAGTAAGTGATGCAAATTATTCAATGGACAACTTGACCAATAAAGAGCATATATATATCATTCTCAAAGCATATGACTTTATGAATGCACACAAATAAGCATTGACATGTAAACATGAGAGTACGGATATGTAACTAAGACAACAACCACCTCAAATTAGTCTATAACCATTTAAAACCAGCAAGTATAGACCATAACCGTGTGAAAGGTTACTGCTGTAATGAAAGGGCAGGGTATTGAAAACCATAGAATGCATGCTACCAGGTTAACAGATCTACCATCGGATCTTAGCGTAAGGTTATTATATTATCAATGGAATGCAAATAATTAACCAATTGAAAGGCAAATTAAGCACAAGTTCCGGTCTTCAAATGCTCATTAAATATCACTCGTATTATATAGTGAATGCAGCATATATCGTAGGCTAATAACAGAATTGCAAGTTCCTGGAATTCACCAACCAAATGCAATATAAACCATGAAACACTTTGAAAGTGCGAACCTAACCAATCTGTGTATGGGACAGCAAATACCAATGTGTCCTGGAAATGGTTTGAGGCTCTACAAACCCTAGTTCACGCTGCAGCCCTCCTTCTGCGCCGTCTCGGCTTTTGTTCCAATGGCCTCTCTGGAACCAGATCCTCCTCCGGATTTTGAAGATGAAGTTGCCGCTTTCAAGACATTAGTTGGATCTCTAGAAAACCCCCCTTCCCGCTGAACGTTCTCTCAGTTCATGAACAAACTGGATCAAATTCTAGAAGTAGCTATTCCACGCATCACTGCTCAAAGAAAAGCTTTGTCCTTTGCCACAAGAGCACTTGTTGGTCAATTCATGGAGTTATGGCCGTCTCCTCATCAAATAGATCTTTGGATTGAGTGGAATTGGCACCCTCTGATTCAGGGACGCATGAACCATTTTTTCTGCGGTAAGGGTTTTTACATTTTTTATTTTGAGCATAAAGAAGATAGAAATCTCATTTTTAGGAACAACCCTTACTTCTTCAGCCCCAAAGGTTTATATCTAGACAAATGGACCCCATACTTTGACCCAGAGAATGATATCCCCTCAGTCGTCCCAGTATGGGTGCGGCTTCTGCACCTACCATTTCATTGTTGGGGGGATGAAGTTCTAAAAAGTATTGGGGATACCTTGGGGAAATTCATCGATAGAGCTGAACCCAAGTCCAGTATGTACTCTTGTGCTAGGATCTATGTGGAGGTTGATCTGGAAAAAGGACTCCCAAAAGTAATAAAACTAAAACTGGACAATTGGACCTACATCCAGAAGTTGGACTACAAACAACTCTCATTTAAATGTAAGACTTGCCATGAATATGGCCATTTTGCCAGAAACTGCCCAAATAATAAACAAGCTCAGGAAACAGACACTTCGCAACAGGAAGAAGGATGGAAGTAGGTCAGGAAGAAAGCTAATATTGGTAAAGGGGTTGGTTCCGACCCTGGGTCATCAGGGTCCACCCTTAAAGCGGGACCCTCTCGTCCATCCCCTCCATTTTCTGAAAAAACCCCTTCAAAGAAGTTCATCCCACTCCTTCCACCTTCATCCCCCCCTCTCCCTCCCGAAACTCTTTTGAAATTTTGGGCGAACCCTATTCTAAACAAGCTCCTCCAGTCGGTCCAGTGTTGGAACCTTTGACACATTCTTCCTCTTCAGCTTTAGAAAGAATATCTGAAGAATCATGTGAAGAGGAAAGCTTCCACGAAGTCAATCAAGAAGAGGATATGCAAGAACCCGAAGAAATTCCACCCCATGAGATTTTTCCTTCAAAATCAAACCAAGAAACGGATGAAGGGGGAGACTATTTGGATAAACCCAGAAAGTTTGGGCGCAGAACTAATAAAGAAGTCAAAGAAGAAGCAACATAAAAAGAGAAGGCTCAAGGCAAACAACAATCCATAGAAATCTCAATGAACACCTCAAGCCACAGAGGAGGAAATAAAGGTTCAGATCTTTCGGTTCATGGCAACCGAGCCTCTTCCACCCCTCGTCAATGAATTTCCTCTCGTGGAATTGCAGGGGCTTTGGTAATAGATCCAAAGTTGAAGCCCTAAAAGATCTCAAATCCCTAGCCAAACCCTCTGTAATTCTCTGCCAAGAGACAAAAATGGAGGAGTCACTTGTTTTAGAAACAACAAAAAAAGTCTTCAAAAATTGTGGTGGAATGGTTGTCAGCTCTCAGGGTGCCTTCGAAGGAATTGCCACCCTCTGGGATGAACATATATGAAACCTAGAGGTAATTCTAAATACCCAACACTGGCTTCTTACAGTTCTTAAAAATAGAGATTCCAACAATAATATTTCAGTTATCAATGTCTATATGCCTAATACCTATGCGGATAAAGTTTCCTGCTGGAACTCTCTTTCCGCGCTCAAAACTTCTACGGATCTTTCTTCTTGCATAATTGGAGGCGACTTCGACACCCACCTTAACTCGGGCGAAAAAAAATGAGGTAGTAAAGTCAGAGATCCTTTCTCTGAGAAACTATCTGATCTCATTTAGGATTGGGATCTTCAGGATGTTAAACCCTTCAAAGGGAAATATACTTGAAACAATAGGCACTCCGGTCTCTGCCACATAGCAGCCCATCTAGATCGCATCCTTATTAGTAGTAATTTCCTCTGCTCCCCTCTAGAAATATCCTCCCACATTCTTCCTTTAGCCATTTCTGATCACAAGCCTATCTCTTTGATATTAAGTAATCCACAGAACTTTGGCCTCCTTCCTTTCTGTTTTAACCCCCTTTGGATTGATAATCTTGTTGTCCCTCCTCTCATTTAGCAAGTGTGGTCCTCCCCCTTCTCTGGGTCTCCCAACTACATCTGGGAAAGCAAACTAAAGGCAGTAAAACTTTCTCTCAAGAACTGGGTGAAAGCCTCCTTCACTCATCCGCATCAAGAAAGACTCGAGAAGGCTGAAATCCTGTCAGGTATCCAACAAAGATTAGAAGAAGAAGAAGTTACTGAAACGCTTCTAATCCAAGAAAAAGAACTTATCAACAACTTCACTACTCTCTGCGCAAAGAAGAAGAACACTGGAGATTGAAGTCAAGAAGTCTATGGTTAAAAGTAGGGGACTCAAATACTTCATTCTTCCACAAACAAGCTCAAAATAGGAGGAAGAAAAATACAGTTACAAGCATCCTTTCAAACTCTGGGCAACGACTTGATACCTTCGAACAAGTTAAGGAAGCAGCTTCTCAGCACTTTGAATCTCTTTATCTACAACCAAATGATGAAGGATTGGATGAGGACACACAAGCAATGCTCGACAATATCCCAATTCTCATCTCTGAACATGACAACATTCAGTTAGTTAAGGAGATAACTAAAGAGGAAGTCGTCAAAGCAGTGTGGGACATGGACCCAGACAAAGCCTCTAGGCCTAACAATTTTTCAATTAGATTCTATCGCTTTTTCTGGGCCATCATAAAGCGAGACCTCAAGAAAATGTTGAACTATACCTTACAAAAACAGAAATTGGGAGGCACCACAAACTGAACCTTCTTAGCCCTCATTCCCAAAGAATCAAATCCCTCTAACTTCTCTCGCTTTCGCCCTATTTCCCTCTGCAATTCTTCCTACAAAATCCTCACAAAAATCATAGAAAACCGTTTAAAACCCTTGCTTTCCAAGCTCATTACTGAAAATCAAGGAGGCTTCTTAGAAAACAAACAGATTACAGATAATATAGTTCTAGTTCAGGAAGCAATTCATTCCAACATGAAAAGAAAAGACCCAGGAATGGTTATCAAACTGGATATGGTGAACGCCTTTGACCGTGTCAAACACTCTTTCCTGTTCTCAGTCCTAAAAGCCTATGGTTTCTCTGAAACTTTTATCAACTGGATCAAGGCTTGCATCGGTTCTCCTTGGATAACCCCCCTAATAAATGGTCGTCCTTCGCTTTTATTCAAAGTTAGCAGAGGTCTTAGACAAGGTTGCCCCCTTTCTCCCTTTCTTTATATCCTTTTAGCTGATTCCCTCAGTTGAAAATTGGAAGAAGAAATAAGGTCAGGCAGGCTTTCGGGGTTACTAATTGCGAGGGGGGTCAAGGAATTAAATCATTCTCAATTTGTAGAGGACACTCTTCTCTTGGGGGCAGCTACAACAATCATCGCCAAACATTTTCAGAAAGTTTTAGCCTCCTTTCTCTCTACTTGTGGAGGAAAAC
The DNA here is from genome assembly GCA_010110895.2 of Picea sitchensis. NCBI lineage: Eukaryota > Viridiplantae > Streptophyta > Pinopsida > Pinales > Pinaceae > Picea > Picea sitchensis. Next base: position 13,857 of record SNQJ01S0017146.1, read on the forward strand.
TAAACTCAACCAAATGTAAGATCTATGTCTGGAATGTTCCGGGACACATCAAAGACCATATCTCCAGAATATTCGGATTTCCCGTCATCACTTCTTGGACTCACTTCAAATATATAGGCATGCCTATTTTCCTAAACTCTTATGGTTCTATTGCCTGGCAAGATGATATTGACAAAATTCTCTCAAGGATTCAAAGCTGGGGAGGACGTTGGCTTAACCCAGATGGAAAAACGGTGCTCCTCAAGTCTATTCTCTCCTCTCTCTCCATCTTTCATTGTTCCGGTCTGCTTGCCCCTAAAGGCACCCTTGAAAAAATCTCCAGAGCACTTCGAAGTTTCCTTTGGGCTGGGGGGAAAACTAACACAAAAAAATTTCACCTTCTCAAATGGAAACAAGTTTTCCAACCCCTCAACAAAGGAGGTCTAGCTATCAGAGATCCAAGCCTAATGAATTCAACTCTAGGAGCAAAACTTGTCTGGCGTCTAATCTCAGGCCCTTCAGAATGGTGGAAATCTTCTCTTGTTGCCAAATACTTCAACTCCTCAAGACTGTGCTGCTTGGATGCCTCCCCACCTCAACTCTCTGGTTCCCCAATATGGCATCTCCTGAAGCGCTCCGGTGAGCACATCAAATCTAAACTCTCCTGGGCCCCGAGTAATGGATCTCAGATAAATGTTTGGACAGATCGTATTTTGGATCTTGAACCATTAGGACTGCAAGACTCCCTTCACCCCTTGAAAGAATGGTGCTTCTCCAAATGTCTACTCCTTCTCAAAGATTTCAGCAACTGCTCCCCTGATGGTGATTGGATCAACTGGAAATTGGTGATTGGATCAACTGGAAATCGCTGGACACCCCTGCTCACCTATGCCCTTTGGTCTCCCTCTTCTACAATATGTTGGCAAGTTGTGCTCCCACTAATTCTCATCATCCTAACTCCCGTAGTTGGGGCCCCTGTAGTTACACAGTGAAAGCAGGTTACTCTCTCCTCCAATCCTCCGTTCAGGGCCCTCTAGTCTCCAAAATTTAAAAAGAGATCTGCTCTAGTCCTTCTCTTCCTAAAATCAATATCTTTTGTTGGTTGATGGTTCATGGCAAAATCCTAACTTCAGAAAACTTGCAAAAACGAGGAATAATTGGCCCTTCATGATGTCCCCTCTGTCTCGCTGCCTCAAAATCCATCCCTCACCTATTCTTGGATTGCTCTTTCTCTTCTCAAATTTGGAATCTTCTCTACCTCCCTCTCCTCCCTCAACCCCCTTCACCAGAGAACTGGAAAGATTTGTTTGTTTCTTGGAAACAGAGATATGCTGGCAACTTCAAAAATAAGAAACTCTTCTCCCTTTTATGGAGACAAATTCCCAAATTTGTCTGTTGGGAAATTTGGATAGCAAGAAACCAGGCAATCTTCCGCGAAAAGCTCCTTCCCCCGCAACGCATATTTGCCAAAAGTTGCAGACTAATCTCTGAAGTTTTCTCTTCCGGATCAGTTCAGTTTGATCCGCCAGGTTCCTTAGAGCCAAAAGAAGAAGATTGGATCTGTAGCATTTTGGGTCCAAACTATCCTAGACAGTTCCCTTTACCAAATAGAGCTACTAAGAGGCAAAATTGGCAATTACAATTTAGGGATCTTGATTTCCTTGGTTGGCAACGACATCAATCCTCTCTTATTCTCTTCTTTGACGGAGCTTCTGCAGGTAATCCAGGGGCGATAGGTGCGGGGGGAGTCATCATAGATTCCGATGGACAAAAGATCTTGGAATACTCTTGGGGTCTTGGAAATACCACTAATAATAAAATAGAAAGCCTAGCAGTTTACATGGGGCTACAGATTGCAAGATCCAGAAATCTTCATGAGCTAATTATTCTTGGGGACTCTGAACTAATTATAAAGGAACTTCTTGGCACTATCAAATCAACAAATCAAACTACCAGTGGTCTCCATTCTCGAATAAAAACCCTGAAATCTCAATTCAACAAGATCCAATTCTTTCATATCCTTCGCTCCCAAAATAAGGCAGCCGACCAATTAGCAAAAACAACGAAAAACATGGAACAGAGCCATCTCTTCATCAATCAAAATGAATCTCATGAGTGGCTCCCTTAAGAACTTCACATTGCGGCGACTTCTCCATTTTTGCCTGGACCTTTTTTCTTGTAGCAGCTCTGCTATTCTCATCTCCCGTCCAGCTCAACCCCTTCCCTCCATCACCTTGTCTCTCCCCTCTCGGTCCCACCTTCCTTTTTCTCTGGACCTCTGGCTCTTCATGATTTCTGACGCACGTCTCCTCTTCTGACCTCGTGGCTCCACAGTACCTCCCCTTCTCTTTCACGCACCTCATCCCTTCACTTCTTATCCTCTACACGTTTGCTCCGCAGCCCCTCAGTACTTCCTGATGCTTCTTCCCACTGCCATGGCATCATCGTTTGTAATCTCCTCTTTGGACGAGCATTCTGGTATGTGGGAAACCCATATCTCCTGTCTTCTCAAGCGTGCAAATGGTAACTACTCATCGTTTTTATGGATTAGGCTTCGTCTTCCCTTCTAGAAGTATTTGCAATTTTGGAAAGTGTTTCATGCTTTTGTGTTTCTACGTTCCCACTTCATTATGTGGAGGAGATCCAGAGCCCCTTGTTCCTGTCCTTCCTGCGCCACTGAGGAGCTTCGAGACCAAATTCGGGATTTGAGAATTGTAGTGAGAAACTCAAGGGATAGAATGGATTCGTGACTCTGGGAACTTCAAACAGAAAATCAGGAACTTCGGCATCACAGCGCAAATCTTCAGAACCAGCTGCAGTCACAGGAGCACAGGCATAACCTAGAGCTCGTGATTGTTCTCCGTGGGGTCAATAGAAATACCAGGCACATCAACCTGCTCAGTCAACAGTTGGGAAACCCCCTCGGCCGTCCTCAACATCCTGCAAACTCAAACGAATCAATCGACTCAAGGCTCCCTTCAACCTTCCATTCAGAAGCTGGCAATGAACAAAACCTAGTGCCGACTCCAGCAAGGAACAATCCAGAATATGGAAATCCACCGCCAGTAGCAATTCAAGCAAATCTCCAGGAAGATGCAGAAGCATCTCACAATATCTACCCAGCTTCCTATAGATGGTCAGTAAATTTTTGTTCATTTTGTCTTCATATGTAGCCATTTTTACATGGCAGCTCAGTAGTTCTTGTTGGAGCATTTTTAAACTCTCCATCAGAATGCAGCAGTCTTCTCAGAAAGCACTCTGCTCTCAGTCCAAAGAATTACCTTTTTTTTAGCTTCTATGTAATGTGCTTCAGCACAAAATCTTTTTTAATATAAATCTCAAACTGTTTCTGTTAAAAAAAAAATAGCAACGTGTCCTCAACATAATGAGCAAATTATACCATCATACCAGAGTGACCCGAAAACTCAGATTATCCATGCGGTATCAGATTTCTAAATACTGCGTATGAAGGCATGCCAATAGTGATATTGCAAAGTTATGGTGCCCAGCAGATGAAATAAAGGCAGCAAATTAGATGGATGTACCATTGGAACTATGTGTCAAACCATTCATTAAATAATGGAAATTTCAGTGATGAAAAGACAACCCTTAAGCATTTGGTTAGATCGTTTGACTCTATCGTGGATCGGCTTGTGTTCGTGTGATGTGTGAACGAGGAAATATCACAACGCTGCCTAAGTGACAATCAATCATTCACTGGATACCCTATAGATCCGTGACAGTCCTGAAGGTGATTCCCCGCAGCAAATTTGAGAGGCAACAAAATGGCTCTAGGTTGGTCGTTGGATCACCATGAAAGGTATTGATAGACAAGATACCAAATCGCTGCACAGAGAGCACATCTTCTGCATCAAGATAAAGTAGACCTCAGAGAGCACAACAGTGAAGATTAATGACGATCAGCAAGTATGAATGGTCGCTGGACCACTTGAAGTATCGATCTGTTTATTAGAGACGACAAAAATACTGCGGAGAATTAACATGTACCAATACCACACAGTGAACCTGATCTCCACAGTGGATGAAACCTGCATGACAGTGGGTACAAAGTGACGATTTGGTGTTTTAAGATAGATCGTTGGATTTCTTTTCACTTCGATTTGCTTTATGGGATGTTCAGTATGACATGATAAACAACACATCTACAGTTTGCCTTTTTACAAACAGTGCTAAGAAAGAAATGTATATTCCAGTTGCCCTAATACTTCATTTGATGGTATATTCAGCGAGATATCGTACCAGAGCGTGCCAAGTGAGACCAAATTTGAACAACTTTGACAGAAACTTGCAGGATTGAGATATTAAATGAACAGGGCCTTTTCTTATCGATTTAGTCAATTTGAGCATTCAGACCATGAAACTTTCCCTGGACTAGCATAGAAAACCCTCTATGAGAGCTGTAGTGATCGTGCACTTCCAAGCAGTGTTGGAAGATATAAATACAAGTGCTTCAGAGTTTATTGATTTCTTGGGGTTAGATCCAAAAGTTAGGAAATGAAAGATGAAATCAAACCCTAGGTCATGCTGAATTGAAAGATGGATCTTGAGAACCAACTAGCGTTAAAGATCCAAGACTGATATGATGTTTATCAAACGGTAGCTTAGATGATCAGATTAAGCAAAAATCCAAACCCATTTAGGTTGCTAGCATTAAAATGACAAGATGATGTATCCGTTAGCATAAAATATTGTAAAAGATATGGCATTTGAATCTCAAACGACCTCGCAAAATGATTGAGAAAGGAAAAACCTTAGGTCGCGAAACAAAACAAAACAAGATTTGTTTTTAGGTTTTAGGTGGTTGAAGACAACAAGAAGACCAGTGCCTTAGGGCTATAGAGTCAACATTTCACCTCAGTGTGAAGTTTAGGGTTTATGAATAATAGTGTTGAAAGGTATTTGGAGGATTATCCTTCAAGCACTACCTAGGGTTTGAAATTTTCTTTAGGGCTGCAAGGGAGGATTGATCCATTAGGATTCTTTTTTGGTGCTAGACAAGGTGAACTTAAAGATGAGCTATGTAGAAGAGAAGAGATATTATAAAGTCCTATCTTAATGCATTAGCAATAAACTTTAACAATCAAAGGGATGGTGGGAAATCTTACCTTAAACCCTTCCAAGCGGAGCATTAAAACACTTATTTGGCCTTATAACAATCATGTTCTTCCAATCAATCTTAAAGAAAGTTATTCTAACCCTTGAAAATGCTAGAAAACATCACACAGAGAGAAATAGATGCACAATATATCTTCGTAGCCCGACTTCTCATTAATCTCCAACAATTTCAAATGGAGGAGGACTTCTCCTTTTATAGTTGAGAAGTCTCCTCAATTACATTGTAAAACCATTTGTTAGCTCAAAACCACGAGCTCAAAAACCATTTGTCTGGCAAAACCTTGGACAAGAGACAAGTAATAATAAAATAATCCAATAATATGCTCACAAGGTACAATGTCCCTTTTAGAAAAGATCAAATACAATATAAAAATCCTTGTAAGGACCAAGGAGAATCCAATGGAAGTGTGTCCCCTAATAAGTGTCGATGTCCACATAAATGGTCCAAGACTAGTCAAATGATCCAACCATTACTTCATCCAAGGAATGGTCCAATAAATGTACAGTGGTCCCAATATATAATATGTGCTCGAAGTGATGGGTCTAGCCTCTTAGTAAGCTAATAATTGGTAGCACTTGGTGACATCCTTCAACACATCATAACAAAGGGGTTAGTTTTAATAATTGTCTAAGTCTTACCAAGGGGCACAACGTAGACCCTTATACACGTGTCAAATCCTAAGATACCCATACTTCTCAAGTATCTAGGTGAAAGACATGTAATAATAATGATTACTAATAACAAAAGAGGAAGGGAAACAGGTTCATGTGATGACTCTCGAAGTCGTAGACGTGTACATGTCTTATTATTCATCTAGCTTTATTTAGATAGGGTTTTTCTTTATAAATTCCTTCTTGAGGGAGCTTAGCATTGAGTTACCAACCTCGTGTTGTTTCTTACTATCCCTTAAGCCTTTTTTGTTTATATGTTCAGTTTATTGAACAAGTCCCTTTTATTCACATATTATAGACAAACTAGGCACTAGCCTCATAGCGAGGGGCATTTCTCAAGCTCAATGATTGGCTTTTAATTGTGTTCTTAACCTCTTAGCCTTAGTGGCTCTATTTATTTCAGGCTTTTAGATTTGACCTTTCCTTTTGATCATTGAGAAATCATACATGACCAGGATAATTTTTTATGTGAATAAAATGGGGAGGTGGAAAGTGGTTAATATAATTGGACTTTAACACTATCTAGCATAGAAACCTAGTGATACAGGTTACCCAAGAGACGACACACTTCTAAGAGAAAACGTGTTCCCTAAGGTGCTTCGAGGCAAGTAGTAAAACCATATAGTGTTATGAAATGGAAAAAGGTAGTCGTTAGGTGTTTACCACTTTAAAAAGTTATATCCAAGTCCAAACATGCATGATATAAGGAATGCCATATGAAGCAAACATAAAACCATACCACAGTGCATTTGTCATTTGAGAAGTGGGGACAAAAATGAGATACACCATAGCTGAGCTAGCATGATAAAGAATCTGATGGAGATCAATGAAGAAGTATGTCTGGATATAGCGAAGATAAGCATGGCACCTCTTCAAATCAACAACATGACACCTTACTAGGGTATCTAAACATGTCACCCCTGGAGGGGGTAACAGGGCCATTATTGAGGAGACACACCATCATTTTTTGAAATTATTCTACTATATTGCATACTTTTATAAGGCGTTTGACTTGGTCCCAAGAGAGGCATTATTAGGGTCAAACAAGGATACCTTTTCTCTTCGACTTTGTTTGGGATCTATATTGATGAGCTTGAAGAACATATCCAAGACAAGTATGTTTTCCTTCTTCACCATGTGTTGATCTCCATACTTCTTGTTGTTGATGATGCGATCCTCTTGTGCTCCTCTCTCGAGGGGTTGCACAGATAGTTGGATTCCCATTCCCGGTTCTATGATCTTTGACAGTTGACAATAAACCTTGGTAAGTCCAAGGTTATGATCTTCAATGCATTGTCGTGGGCCCTTTCCTCATATCACTTTCACTTCAAAGGGGAAGAGATTGAGGTCACCATGACATACACCTACTTGGGGGTTTGGTTTGTGGGGTCTTCATCCAACTTGAGACATTCTTTCTAGAGGCAACTCAACAAGGGGTATGGATCCTTGGCCATTCTAGAGAGACAATGCTTCCAAAGTCTCTTCCAAGACATCTCGTCCAAGATGCACCTTTTAGATCGATTATTAGACCCATGGTCCTCTATTGCTCAAAGGTCTATGGACCCATGTTGATTTAGGCTCACTAGGCTCAAACAAGAGAACTTGGTCCTTTAATTTACAATGCATCATTTGGTACAAGCAGACAATCCCCCAATCCATCATTCAATGAGAGTTTGGGGCACATCCTCTGCAACTGGAAGCTATTTTCATATTGGTCTCTTTCCTCCATAGAGTCCAAACTCTTGTTGATTCGACTTGAGGTAAGGCTCGATCAATGAAAATTTGAAGGGTGAAACTTGAGTGGTTAAAAAAGTAAGGGGGAAATTTTATATATTATGATATATTTAAACGACCAACCCCTACCCCCCTATGCACAATGATTTGACTATTTAATTAAGTTTACAGAGGTGTAAATACCCTACCCCTTTCGGATCCAAACCTATGACCTCCTAAGAAGAAACATACACTCTTAGCCATTAGTTCCACTCAAGTTGTACTATTAAAATGATAAAATTTCTTAGCTTTTAGGTCTCTATGATGTTTCCTCTATTTCCAAAGTTCATCTCTTCCAACCTCATCAAAGTTAAACTTTGATGAATTTTCCTTCTAACTGGAGAGGCCACCTGTAGTGTCCCCAAGGCCGAGCCCCGTTACATATCATGATATATGCAATGAATTGTAAATGTGCTCTATAGGTTGGTGAGCCAAGTTTTGTATAAGCTGGAAGGCTTATGTGTTTGTTAGGTCAGGAAGCCTAAGTGTTTGAGGGCCAGGAGCCTGCTGTTGTACTTGTATGTATGCAGAATAATCAATAAAATATAAACACCGCCAGGTGCAGACCGACCACGATGAATGAGTGAAGGGGGACTGAGCGTCCATAGAGTGGGCAAGGAACTAGGGGCTGGAAGGTGGGAAAGGGGCTGAGTGTTGAGCCTAGGGGCTAATCCTAGGGGCTTAGGCCTGGAATAATATTTTAATATTATTTCCTAAAAAAGCCATGTGCATATTATTTTATCCTAAGTTCCTAGCAAAAAGGAAAGGCGTGTACAGGGAGGCATGCGGATGGAACGCATGCAGTTCCCAGGGTGACAAATGTCCACCCTGACACATGCAAATAAAACAAGAAGGAACAGCCATGGGGAGGGATCTCGCATTCCATTTGACCCGACTGCCTTGAGCAGGAGCCGTACGAGCCAGTCTGCAAGAGACCTCATGTATGTCTGTTACAGAGAGGAAGCCTGTGTTGGGGGGGCTGAAGAATGCGTGTTTACCCTTGTTCAGAGCCGTGGAGTCTGTCTGTGAGAGAAAACCAGTGTATGCATTCCCTTAACGCAATGTCCATGTCAATTTCGGGGAAGAGGCTCTGTTTGCCCAAGAAAAGTTGAGCGAGCTTGTGCGTGGAGCCCTGTTCTGAAATTTTGACCGTGAGAACATCCTGTGACTGCTGAACCGGTTCTTGGGAAGCCTGTGTCCATTTTCCCTGTGTTTGTTGTGGCACGCAGTTCTGGACTGCGTGAGGCTTGTTGGCCTGTGAGCGACTCCCTCCAGGTGAGAGAGTGCG
>SNQJ01S0017146.1:39271-51154 GCA_010110895.2 Picea sitchensis
CCCGGTCTCTGGATCTTCTCAATCTTCGAGTTGGAGTAGCTCTTCGATTCCCCGCTAGAATCTTCAAGAAATGTCCACATGTCCTTTTCATGAAACTTTGCCGTGCGAACAAGCACCATACGCAAGCTTCTCTCACGCGACCACTGGTTGTGACCACGAGCCTAACCCAAAAGACGTTTCGTGTGTCGGGTCTTTGCATGTGAATCACCCCGATTCTCCCAACCTCCGAAACCCCGACAAGAGTTTAGCGTGTACTAGCTCCTCCCTTATCTTCCTTCAATGTGACCTCCGGTCATGACCCGAGGCTCAACTCTCAAGCACATCAGGATTTTGCGTATTGAGAACTCCCGATATGATTAGATATACGATCCATGATCTTCCTTTGATCAACGACTACGATCAAGTCACTATTTCACGTTTCGCGACTTTGGAGGTTGGTTCACCTCTGTTCTCCCGATCCCCGATTTCCTGATATTTCCGAGCGTCAGATTGACGATCCAGACTTTTCCTTCGATCAATGACTGTGATCAAGTCGAGATTTCGCGTTTCGCGACTTTGGGAGTCTCCTTACTTCCATTGTCCCGATATCCGAGATTGTGATGGTGCTATATCGACGGTCCAGATCTTCTTGGATCTAACAGCCCAAACCAAGTCGGGATTTCACCTTTTGCTCCTTTACCTCTTATGGAGTCCCTTTGACACTTAGCCGAATTCTAAATCTGTACACTCCTTGCAACAGATTCCTACGCAAGACTTGGTTCTTGCGGATGACTGTGCACGCCTTGCACTCCTTGCAAAGGGGAAGTTTCGTGCTATCTCTTCTGAGCTTCGAAATCGAAAGAGATCCCGTCACACACTCCTTGCATTCTGTGTGCACACCTTGCACTCACTCAACAAAAGAGAAACAATTGAAACTTATACTAACATTCACAGTTTCATCCATTCATAACGAAATTCCTTCATTTATGAAAACACAATAATAGAGAATTAAAACAGTAACAGTGATATGCATTTGAGTCAATTTTCCTTTGTCATATTCATTCAAAAGTAAATGGCTACAACTAATATCAAAACCATAACTCAAAACTTAGAAAATTCCTACTAACTCGCAACAGCCTCATTTGGGCATACAAAACATCTATTTATCTCAGAGGGTCCTTATGGTTTCCCCCCCGACTACTCTTCTACTCGAACGAAAACCTAACTGCTACCTAAGTTCGGTTACAGTCAAGGCTAGGAGTGAAAACTCCCAGATCACTCGTGATCATCAGCTTCCAAGCATTTGATCTTCTTCTGTTTTTCCAATCAGCTCCAAAAGATTCGCAGTAACTCCCAACGTTTCAGATTCCGAAATGATTCCCAGGCACTGAGTTGTCCTGCCACATGTTCTCGCTGACGATTCTCTTGCATCATATTGAGTATTTCACTCTGCATTTTTACAATCTCTTTACAATTCTTTCATTAATAGAAATCAAGTATTGTTGTATTTCTTTGTTTCTGGCAAGTTTCATGAGTATTTCATTGTAATATCTGTGTTTTCATTTCGTTCCGAAAATAATCTGGATCAATGGTATCAAAGTAGGCTGCTCTTGATTGTTTTTTCAACTCATGTCCCCGACGAGGTCCGAGTATATCCAATTGGGTCTCGAGTTTGTCTCTCTTGAGGAAAATCACTTTCGCATGCCCAAGAAACCCTTGATGGTGGCAGAAAATAAAAATGCTAGAGCAGAAGATTCTATTAACTTGTTGCTTGAGCAAGCTCTCGCGCGATAGAGGGACGAAATGATGGAGAATTTTTTACACATCCTTCAATGCTTGTCGATAGCAACATGAACATTTTCATCCAGTGGCCATTTCGGAGGAACCTCTCCCTTCAAGGTACAAGTTAATTTTGATATTCCCATATTTGAAGGTCAGATAGACGCGGATGCGCTAGAAAAATGGTTAAATCTATTAGAAGGTTATTTCTTTGTTCAAAATTTTTCCGACAGGGAAAAGATCACCTTCGCACTCCTCAAGGCTCTCCCCCATGTCAAACATTGGTGGGAAACTTACTGGGAGCAAATTTCCACGGAGGAATATGGAATATATGGGGTCGAGCCCACTTGGGATTTTTTTGTGGATGCGATCAAAGAACAATACTATCCTATTGATAGCTATAAAGACCAGTACATGAGATGGACCACACTGCGACAATAGAAGATCCAAACAGTGCCAGAGTTCACAAATACTTTCCATACCTTGCGCACCAAGCTGGGTATCAAAGACTTCGAGTGACATTTGGTTCTGAAATATCGTGGGGCTATGCATAGGTACATCCAAACCGAAATGGATTTCCTAAATATCTCATCATTGGGAGTGACCTATCGATATGCTGTCAAAATCAAATAGAAATTTAGGCACCAGAACAAATGGGAATTCGGGTCTGCAAATCTGCAACAACCAAAGCACGATAAAGACGACCCTAACCAACAGCCTCTAGACAACCAATCCAAGACACAATACAAAAAGGGTAAAGTAAAGATGAAGAATGACACTGAGAAGTGGTGTGACTTCCACAAAATCCCCTTGCACAACACCGATGAATGTCGCTCAAAACAATCATTAGTGGCCGAGGTCAAAGACATAGAGGCAAACCCTGATTCATAATCTGATCCTGAAAATATTGAAAATAGACAGATCATCGATGCAAACCCCACTACTACTGTCGCGACCACAAGAATTTAACTAGAAGAATCAGTAGATCCTAAAGAGGGGGAGCACCTCTTCCATTCACAAATGTGGGTGAAGGGGAACCCATTGCATTTCATTGTTGATAATGGCAGCCAGAAGAACCTCATCTCAGCTAAGGTCGTCGAACAATTAGGGCTGTCGACAATACCACACCCGAAGCCATACAGCATTGGGTGGATTCACCAAGGACAAGATATTCGTGTCAACCGGTAGTGTCGCTTGTCCTATGGCATTCATCCCTTCAAGGATGAGGTAGTTGTGATATTGCCCCTCTTGATGTCTGTGATGTTGTTTTGAGCCAACCATATATGTGGAAACGTCATGTTTTCTATGATTCTAGACCTCGTAGTGTCATTATTACTCTGGGAGGTTAGCTCTACAAGATACCAGAGGTAGTTCCGACTACTGCTCCACCAAAACAACACCACAAGGTAGTCTCTCATACTGCAAAATTCATTCTCTTCACAGTCTATTCAAAGGATGCACAAAATACCACTACAACCACTGCAACTTCAACACCTTATATCCAACAAAAACATATTGTCAAAGAGAAATAAGATATTGTCTCTTCACCTACAATGGTGTCTACTCAATGCCCCATCAAACCTAGAGAAAATAGGTTGGTGGCACATATCCAACCCATCCAACAACAGGTTTCTGACAGTCTGCCACAAGTCAATAAGCACAACTTCTCCAACAAGGCACACAACTCGCCAAGCTTCAGATTCAAAAAATTCTTTCCCCTCTTCCCTGGGCACTCAACGCAATGGATACCATTGCTTCCTAAGGGGAAAGGATTGATCCAGGTGGATATTGGTGACCACCCACCTGTTCCAACTGGATCCTCTTGTCAATTTTTAGTTCAACACGTTCTTATGTAATTCTTTGTAATTGTGGGTTTTACACTTCCGAGGTTGTTTGAAGCCCTACACATCTTCCAGGTGGATACTGGTGGCCTCCTACCTAATCCAACTGAATTACTTTGTATGTTTTCATGTCAACACATCTTGTTGTACTTCCAGGGCCGTTTTGAGGCCCTAAACAATGTTATTTTGGTGTGCCACAATCAAATTGTAGATGGAGTTAGAGTTTGATGACATAATGTTTAGTTCTCTAAAATAACTTTCCAATGGGCTATCACGTGCCTAAAACAAAGATCATATGCAAAAGTTACAACCCCGGGAAGTTGATGTACTAACTTACCCAAACGGGGCCCACATGACTTTTGGCGTCTCATCTCCTAGGGTTAGGTTTTTGGATGTCTAGGGTTTTGGAATTCATGTTTATCATAAAAAGGCCTTCAGAGCCTCATTGTAATCATCTTCTTGCGAATGAGCGTAGCCGTCACATCTCTTCTCAGAGATAAAGTTGTCACCATTCTAGCGAGTCTTGCAATATGTATTTTTACAATCTCTTTACAATTCTTTCATTAATAGAAATCAAGTATTGGTGTATTTCTCTGTTTTTGGCAAGTTTTATGAGTATTTCATTGTAATACCTCTGGTTTCATTTCGTTCTGAAAATAATCTGGATCAAGATGGTAGTTAAATACTCTAGAAAAAATGACAAGACTTTGGTAGCTCTCAATGCCACTTTCATAGCACTCATTCCAAAGATTGAAAACCCAACACGGTATGAAAGCTTTCGACCTATCTCACTTTGCAAAAATATTCAAAAAATCATTTAAAAGATCATATCTCAAAGGTTGAAGGATATTCTATCCCATCAAATTTCTTGTGAGCAGTTTAGTTTCTTGGAAGGAAGGAGAATTCATGAGGTTGTTGGGGTATCCCAGGAAGGTCTCCACTCAGTTAAAACCAAGAATTTGAAGGCCATGATAGTTAAATTAGATCTCTCAAAGGCCTTTTATAGAGTTAGTTGGTTCTTTCTAAATCTCATTTTTATTCATCTGGGTTTTAGCCTTCACTTTGTGTCTTGAGTAATGGGTTGTATAAGCTCAGTTTCCTTCATAGTCTTAATCAACGGAGAAACCTCACCTTTATTAAATCCTAAAACAGGAATTAGGCAGGGTGCCCTCTATCCCCACTCCTTTTTCTCCTTGTTGTAGAAGGGTTAAGCAGAGCACTTGGAGCAACCTTAGCTAATGGCTCCTTCAAAGGTATATTGATTGGAAATTATTGCTTTGTTTCTCATCCATTGTTTTTCAATGATATAGTCATCTTATATAATGGATATAAAGAATGGTGGACAAGCTCAAAGATATCTTGGATCTCTTCTCTACAGCCACGAACATGGTGATAAATTATTCTAAATCTATGATTACCTGCCAAATCTTTCAGAGGCTGAGAAACAACATATTAATCACACTTTTTTCTTTCCTATAACAACTTTCAACATAGGATTTAAATACATTGGATTCTATCTAAAGGCCAATTTATACCTCAAACTTGATTGGCAATGGCTCATTGCCAAAATTGAGAAAAAATTAAACTCTTGATGCAAGGTGCAATAAGTGGCTCTCTCATGGTGGATCCTTAGTTCTAGTCAAATCCTTCCTCGAGGACATCCTAGTCTACTGAAAGGAACACTTGAGTGCATAAATCATATTTTCTATCATTTCATTGGTGAGGGGATCAAGAAAAGAAAGATATGGAATTGCTATCCCAAAAGTCCAAGGTGGATGGGGGGTAAAAAATCAGTTTCTTTTCTCAAAATCCCTAGCAGCTAAGAATGTTTGGAGACACCTGCAAGGACAAGGACTATGGGTTTAGACCATAAAAGATAAATATTTTTCCACCACATCCATGGATGATTAGATTCGAACTCCAAACAAAAGAGCATTAAACTCTCCGATCATTTGGAAAGCCATATTTGCAGCGTTTCCACTCATTGGAAATTGGTTGATTTGGAGACATGGAAAGGGAAACAAGGTTCAAATAGGCCTTGAACCCTATATTAAGAGCAAGGAGATGCATAGGCCACCACTTCTCCTCATTTAGGACTTAATATCCAAAGGCTTCTTTACCCTAATCCATATTGCTCATGGCCCAACGATTAATAACCATCATCAATAGTGGTTCTCATGGAGAGACCTATAACTCAATGAGGCTTATGTTGAGGTTTGGAAAGCTTACACAAATAGTCTTAGGAAATGCAACATCATCCTAAAAGATAACTACTATGGTCCTTAAACCCTTTAGGACATTATGAGCCTAAGTTTAGTTACAAGGCCTTGGTGTTGGAAGGTAGGGATCAACCATCGATTTGGCAGTGGAAGTTCATTTGGAAATTCAAATGCTTGACAAAAATGAAAATTTTCATGTGGCTACTCCTCAATAACAGGGTCCTTAATTGGGATATTTAATAAGAAAATACATTTTAAAGGTCCAAGTAAGTGCCTCCTTTGTGAAGTTGATCTTGAAACAAATTCCCATTTGATTTTCTCCAGTGCTTTCTCAAAACAGGTATGTAAAGAAATTGAAGGACTCACTGGTCTTAATAACCCTAGCAAGGTGCCTCCATATAAGAATATTTAAAATTTTGGTATCATAAGAGGGCCACTAAAGCATTCAAATCCCTTCCCCTCACCCTAGCTTGGGGAATTTGGCTGGCCTGAAATGCCAATATTTTTGAAGGAAAGGACACCTTGCCCCTAAAATGTGCTACTTAAAGTCTTAGCATTCTTAGTGTCTTTCCTCAATTCTCTTCTACCCTTTCACATGCGTGAGTATCAATAGGCCACATAATTGAAGCCTTTCCCTAGGCATTTTTTGATGAAGCGTCTCAAAGAAATCCATTAAAGGGGGGTGGTGGAGGTATCATTTTTCTCTCCCAAAACCACTCTCTGATTCAGGGATGGGATTGGCCAAGCCACAAATAATTTCAATGAACTCTCGACACTCAAGATGGTCCTTTTTCTTGTTCTTGAAAAAGAACTCACAGATTTACAAATATTCGATGATTCTCTCTTAGTTATATAATGTATGAAAGGGGATTCTATCCTCCAGAATTATTTACTGCAACGTTTATTTTGGGACATCAAGAACCCACAATCTGCTTTCTCTCACCTTTATTTTGGTCGTGTATATAGGGAACAAAATTCTAAAGCTGACACGTTGTCCAAGGAAGGATTGGAGTTGCAAGAAGGAACCTGGGAAATCATTGAATCCCAACAGGGACACATTACTTCTCACTTTCATGGATCCTGGTTTTAATTTCTTTTTTGTATCAGAGTTTGTGGAATATTGAACTTGCTGAAAATGATCTAAACACTGGCTTCCTTTTGGATTGGTTATGGAGTTTGGTAGCTTTTGTATTCGATATCTAGAGTTTAAATTATGACATTATAGAACAACTTAGTCCAAGAATTGCTTTTAAGCAAGGATACTAGAATGTTGAATACTTAACATTTGAGTTTCGTTGAAGGAATGGCATAAGCTCTCTTTTGTATCAGTCCCACGAGAGGCGCTCATCTGTAATTGTAATTTTGTTATCTTTAATAAAATTACTGGATTTTTTTCTTTGGAAAAAAAAAGATTGATGAGAGAACATATTCTAGATTTAAACAATTTTGATTTTAGATTAAGGAAGCCTCATACTACTCATATGCAAAAATTAATCTTCAAAAATAATCATTTGGAAAATTGGTATTTGGCTAATCTACGTAGAAGTAAATCCTTTCTACTCAGAATGCACAAGTTAGTTATATTGATATTTGAATAATTTATGTAGGAGTCAGGCTTATTCTATAGGGAATGCATGAGTTTGTTACAATGAATTCAACTAATGTTATTAGTTGAGTATTATTGTTTGTAACTATTGTTCACTGTAATATTATTGTCCATAATCTATTTCCACAGTTATGTGGATCTTTTTGGAGGTCTATAAGATCATTTATGTAAGGATTATTGATATCATTATATTGAAAATTTAAAACTTCAAAAAATTTAAGTCTCTCTCTCTCTCTCTCTCTCTCTCACACACACACACACACACACACACACACACACACACAAGTAAGTTCAGTGCACCATTGAATCTCATATTTATAGCATACATATTAGAATGCATTTAAATATGATAGATCACAAAATCGATTAACATTTCCTATAACATAGGAATGAAATAATATCATGTATATATAAAATTAATTTGTTACTTTATTTGAAAAGAATGAACAACTATGAAATAACTTCATTATATATCACATTAAAATAAAGGAGTTTGTTAGATCTCCATACTAATCAACAACGAGCCAAGACATATCTATTTTCCCATCTTTTAACATTAATTCAAAATAAATCCCTACATAATATGCTTATCTCGCCTTCATTCTGTTAGGGTCCTATAATTATAGGAAATCTGATTCAGATATCATTTGTTGGTCTCATGATGAAGCTCCTGGCTTGTTGACTTGCTTCGTTTCCCCCTCCATTTTGCATCATCCTTCACCCATCTTACTGCTGCATCATCCACTTATCTTTGCTAATCCATCTATTGTTGCGCCTCTAATCCCCTTTCCATCCATTCACTTCATCATTCTTCTGCCATTCTTCCCTGCATAAAACAAAGTTAGATAACCCAAGATAAATAATTAAATAAAATATTAACTAGTTTAATAACTAATTAAATTAATAATTTAAATAATTAGTAATTAGGTTAGTGTATTTAGGTTAGAAATTAGGTTAGTGTAATAATAAATTAAAATTAAAAATATATTAATAATTAATAATTAATAATTATTAAAAACTAAAAACAAAACAATAAAAAACAAAACAAATAAAAAATACATATAAAATAAAACACATAAAACAAAATACAATAAAAACAAAAACAAATAAAACAAAACCATACAAAATAAAAAAAATAAAACAAAACCATAAAAACAAATAAAATAAATAAAAAACAAAATACAATAAAAACAAAAAAATTATGTGCTAAGTCTAAAACCCCACTTCCCTTTTTCATATTACCGACCCCCCTACGTCATTCAACCAAAGGGGGTACGAAAAGTAAAACCTCCTCTTCCACATGTCTTTACCACATGATTTTGTACCTCCTCCCCTAAAATTGTTTACCACCTACCCCTCCGAAAAACCACCTTTCCCCCCAAAAAAACCATTTTTGCAAGGTTTTAATTAGTCATCTTCTGAGTCATGTTCTGGGCAAACGAAGGCATATTTTCACAAATCGAGAGAGGTTTTTCTCCACAACGGGATGAAATTCAATAAACTCTTTCATATTTTTCACAGGTGCCATGGTTTGAGATAATCAAGAGAATATTTAATCCCTATTTTTCGGGATTCCAAATTTTATTGTTCGAGACATCTTTTTCAAACCCAGATCCCAGATAGCTGGAGAAAAATTTCAAAAAAACGAGAGAGGTTTTTGCTCAGAACAAGATGATATATAAAAAAATCCCCCATATTTACACAGTTATTTCAGATTGGGATAATCGAAGAATTCTTTGGACCCTATGTTTTCAAAATTTTGGGAGGCAAATCTATTCAAAGGGACATATGACAATGAAATCTGAGGGCATCAAGACACCTAGAAAAAAAGATCATACAATGCAACAGATTCAAAGGGTCAGATCGCCAACAATCTCAATCAAGTTAGCATGCAATTCCAGGATCCAAACATAACTCATCTAGCAGCTCTAACATTCGAATCACTTGGCAGTTTGTTGCATCTAAAGTTTATTTTATTAAGTCAAATCAAGCACCAGATCTGCATGATCCCTGTATGTTTGTAATCTGAAATCTAATTAGTTTAGATTTTCCTAAATTTAATCCTTCTCATTAATGACAGGATCATTGTAAATAACTTATAAATACTTCTGATTTGGAGGTATTGTGGGTTGGTCAGTTGGGACCTGTCAGTAGGATATGATCCATATTGTGAAGCAATCCACATAGATCATTTGATTCATATTTCCAGTAATACAATGCGACCATTGTAGGATTCTTGTGGCGAATTCCATTGGTGAAGTGTATCTTTTTCTGTAAATTTTTCTTTCTGTTATCACAATTGCTACCTACATTTTTAATTGTTCTGAGAAGATTAGGAGCATAATTTGTTTTAATGTACACTTTGTCTCTAGCTTAGAATAATTTATGTGTTTTCCACTGAAGATTGAAACCATAAGTCTTAGTTGCTCTGTTTTTAATTGGACTTCTAAACCTTTTCCATATTTTCCATACATTAAATCTTGAGGATCTAGTGAGTTTGCCTACCCTGCCCTGAAATATTAGTGATCCAGGTGGATATTGGTGGCCACCCACCTCTTCCAATTGGCTCAAAGCAGTTTTCTAACAATTTTGGCAATTTACTATTTTTAGCAGTTTTAACTTCCGGGGCCATTTTGAGGGCTTAAATGAAGATTTTTCGAGATAGAGCTTCCCAATGATATCTAAAGACTTGATTGAGCCCCCAAAATGAATCTCCTCGACGATACCTTTCCAACGGGCTATCATACGCCTAAAACAGAGATCGTATGCAAAAGTTACGACCCTGGGAAGTTGATGTACTAACTTACCCAAACGGGGCCCACATGACTTTTGGAACTTCATCTCCTAGGGTTAGGTTTTTGGATGTCTAGGGTTTTTGGCATTCCTGTTTATTGTAAAAAGGCCTTCAGAGCCTCATTGTAATTATCTTCTTGCGAATGAGCGCAACCGTCACATCTTTTCTCAAAGATAAGCCGCCACCATTCCAACAAGCTTGTTTCCGCTGCATTTTATAGTTTCAGCTTATTTCCTTATTGAATAGAAAACCATTTTTACTGTATCTCTGTTATTTTGTGTTAAGCACCTGTTAACAATCTATAGTCATTTCATTCTGCTCATGAAAATTGGATCAGTGGTATTAGAGCGGTCTGCTCCTTGTCGTCTTAATGCATGTCCCCAACAAGGTTGGAGTACAAAGAGTTGGGTCTCGAGTTTGTTTCTCTTGAGGAAAAATGCTCTCACACACCCAAGCGACCTCTCATGGCAGGAGAAAAGAAAGATGATGGGACATGAGATCCTTTCAAACTGTTGATTGAGGAAGCCCTCACGCAACAAAGGAAAGGGATGATGGATAGTTTCGCGCAAATCATTCGACGACTCCCAACAGGGACACATCTTCTTCGAGCAGAGGTGCCACCCCCTTGAAGGTACAAATAAACTTCGATATTCCTATATTTGAAGGTTAGATAGACGTAGATGCTATAGACAAGTGGTTGAATCTACTAGAAGGGTATTTTTCCGTCCATAACTTTTCGAATAGAGAAAAAATTACTTTTGCGCTCCTCAAAGCCGTTCCCCATGTCAAAGATTGGTGGGAAAATTTTTGTGAGCAAAAGGAAACAGAGGAACCCTCATTATTTACAGTCATGGCCACCTGGGATTCCTTCAGGGATGTTATTAAGGAAAAATACTACCCTGTCGGAAGTTATGACGACTTGTATACCAAATGGACCACACTGCGGCAAGAAAGAGACCAAGCAGTGCCAGATTTCAAGAATATCTTTCATACCTTGTGCACCAAGCTGGGTATCAAAGATTCAGAGTGACATCTGGTGCTCAAATATCGCAGCGCTCTACATTGATACATCCAGACCGAAATGGAATTTTTGGACATCTCATCCTTGGGCACGACCTACCGATATGCCGTCAAAATCAAGCAGAAGCCCAAACAAAAGACACAAGAATTTGGGCCTGGGAACCCCGCACAAAAAAATCCAGGAAAGGGAATCCCTAACCCACATAACAAAGGATAGAGAAAAGATGGACAGTATCAGGATAACCAGTCCAATCCACAAGCAAATAAGGACATCAGAAAGACAAAGAAAGATACCGGGAAGTGGTGCGACTTCCATAAGAACTCTTGGCATAGCACTGCTGACTGCCAGTCAAAGCAGTCGCTGGTGGCCGAAGTGAAAGCCTCTAACTTAGATGCGGGTTCAGACTCTGAAACAGAACCAGAAAGGGGAAGACAAATCATTGATGCGGAACCCAATGCCACCGTTTCTACCACCAAGCTCCAAACTGGTGAACCAGATGAGCCAGAAGAAGGATAACGCCTCTTCCATTCACAGATGTGGGTAAAAGGCACCCCGTTGCACTTCATTGTGGATAGCGGTAGCCATAAGAACCTCATCTTAGTAGAGGTCGTCAAATGGCTGGCCCTGCCGACAACATTGCACCC
>SNQJ01S0017146.1:58849-74604 GCA_010110895.2 Picea sitchensis
TGGAACCCCCCCCCCCCCTTACGTCATTCAACCAAAGGGGGGTCCAAAAAGTAAAACCACCCCTGCCACATGATTTCAGACTCCCCTCGGAAAACCACCTTTCCCCCCAAAAAAATTGTTTTTGCAAGGTTTTAACCGGCCATCTTCCAAGGCGTGTTCTAGGCAAACGAAGGAATATTTTTGAAAACCGAGAGAGGTTTTTATCTGAAACAGGATGAAATTCAATAAAATCTCTCAGTTTTTTCACAAGTGCCATGGTTTGGGAGAATCAAGAACATCTTTAACCCTTATTTTTTGGGATTCTGGATTTTCTTGTTTGAGACATCTTTTTCAAACCCAGATCCCAGACAACTAGAGATGAATTTCAAAAACACGAGATATTTTTTTGCTCAGAACAAGATGATCTACAAAAATATCCCCCATATTTTACACAACTAGCTCAGATTGGGAGAATCGAAGACTTCCTTAGACCCTATGTTTTCAAAATTTCGGGAGGCAAATCTTTTCAAAGGGACATATGACAATGAAATCAAAGGGCATCAAGACACCTAGTAGCAAAGATCATACAATGCAACAGATTCAAAGGGTCAGATCACTAACAATCTCCATCAAGTCGACATGCAGTTCTAGGATCCAAAGAGAACTCATCTAGCAACTCCAACATTCGAATCACTTGGCAGTTTGTTGCATCTAAAGTTTATTTTATTAAATCAAATCAAGCACTAGAAATCTAACCAGATCTGCAAGATCCCTGTATTTTTGTAATTTGAAATCTAATTAGTTTAGATTTTCCTAAATTTAATTCTACTCATTAATGACAGGATCACTGCAAATAACTTATAAATACTTCTGATTTGGAGGTATTGTGGGTTGGTCAGTTGGGACCTGTTAGTAGGATAGGATCCACACTGTGAACCAATCCATAGAGATCATTTGATTCAGATTTCCAGTAATATAGTGCAACAATTGTAGGATTCTTGTGGAAAATTCCATTGGTGAAGTGTATCTTTTTCTGTAAATTTTTCTTTCTGTTATCACAATTGCTACCTACATTCTAAATTGTTATGAGAAGATTAGGAGCATAATTTGTTTTAATGTACACTCTGGCTCTGGCTTAGACTAATTTCTGTCTTTTCCTCTGAAGATTGAAACCATAATTCTTAGTTGCTCTGTTTTTAATTGGACTTCTAAACCTTTTCCATCTTTTCCATACATTAAATCTTGAGGATCCAATGAATTTGCCTACCCTGCCCTGCAATATTAGCCTGTTAAGGCCTAGTTTTTGATCAATTCCGAACTGTGACTCCATTTTCTCCTGTTCCAACCAAATAATTCAAAATAAACAAACAACCCTGTTCTTTCATAACTAGCCTAACATTCTAATCCAAACAAAGCTAAATCATATAGAGAGATCCCTCTCTGAGTCTAGGAGGGTTAGATCCTAGACTTCAAAGTGGTTTTGTGGTTACCTCTGTCAACTTCTTCCTTAGCCTGAGAAATTACAGAGCGTTAACACATTCCATAAAATAACTCATATATATATATATATATATATATATATACCCAACATTAACCTATACAACTATTTGAACAAGCTTTTCTAAAATTAATCACATTGCCCATACCCAACATGAACCTATACAACTTGAACAAACTTTTCTCAAATTGATCACATTGCTCACAAATTAAAATCTATTGGAAAAAAGATTCAAATTAATAAATGGAAATGTGCACGTGGACTCATATGATTTATGTAGTTTTAATTTAATTTAATTAATTAATTTAGCTTCTTCATGGTGGAACAAATTAGATTTGAAGTTCTCATATCATGTACTTCTTCCCTTGTATGTAAGCTCTCTAAAGCCCCTTTTCAAAATAATTATGGCAAGGTTATTACCATCTAATATTTCCTTGGTCATTGTGTCATTATTAGTCCTTTCCGAAGGTGTAGAGGGACTATAGTGATCGTTAATTCGTTGATTTCATATTAGTTTGTCCGTTGACTAATTTTTTTTGCAAAATCTCTATTGTTCGAACAGGAGAACTAAAAACATTATTTTTTATATAATAAAAAAAACCTTATATGTCATTATCTCATTGGATAATAGATTCGGGGTCTTATTGCCAGCTTCCATATTCCCAATGTTTTATATGTTAGCATATCCAAAGTTTTTGATCATCTATGATCTTTTTCGATTTTTACTATTTTTATTTAAATGTTTAGATATCCAAAGTTTTGAGCATCGAGAGTCAGTTTTTATTTAGTTGACTTCATATTAGTTTGTCCTTTGACTAATTTATTTTTGCATAGTCTCTATTGTTCGAACTATTGTTATTGTTATTATTATTATTTTTTATTGTTATTATTACGTACTTAAAGAGACATTTTTATTATTACGTACGTAAACAAGCCTGCCACACTGCATTGTTTCTTAAATGTTTACACAATGTGAGGCCCTTGGACGGTCCTGACAACCTTAAATGTTTACTTAACAGGCCTCACAACCTTATTTGTTTACTTAACAGGCATGTTACAATACATTTTCCTCCGATTTTTTGGTACAATCTTTTCTGCAGTGAACTTGGGAAATATTGTTCTTCACCGACATTACTGGTTCACTGGTTGATGCTTGCTCGTTGGTTCGCTGGATGCTGCTTATTGTTGTTTGATTCAACTTTGCAAAGTTGAGGTCTTGTGGCTGCAGTTGGACCTCTTGGTGCTTGTTCACTTGTTTGTTGTTTGTTGCTTGCTCTTGTTTGCTTCAACTTTGCAAGGTTGAAGTCCTGCATCCGCAGTTGGACTTGTTGTTGCAGTTTGCACGGTTAGGATTATTCCTCCGCAATCAAAACCACACTTTTGTCATTCCCCATTCATGGGTAGGTTTCTGTGCCATGGTTGCATTCCTAATCGTTGTATTTTGTTTGCTATTTTCAATTTGCAAGTAAAAATTTTCAATACTAGGAATGCCTGAGTCAAAATCTTCTTGCAAAACATCTTTGTATGTGACTACTACGACCAGAGAAACAAGAGTGTAATGTTGTCTTGGTCTTGTTCTTGAACATCAATGTTCGACACAGAACCCACCTCTATCGCAGCCATAGTGACATATAAAAAAAGAAATCGAATTTTCTCCTCGTATTTTCTGTTCTTGAAAACCATATGTTTGGTGCATTTTTTTTCAGGCTGTTCCCTACCAAAACGTCTTGTTCCCCTTTGAATGTCAATGATGGACACAGAACCCACCTCTGTTGCAACCATAGTGACATATAAAAAAGGAAATTGAATGTTCTCCTCATATTTTCTATTCCTGAAAACCATATGTTTGGTGCATTTTTTTTCAGGTTGTTCCCTTCCAATCACATATGCCCACTTCCATGTCCTGGACATCAAACCATGGCTCATTGGAAAATAGCAATGCAAAAAAAAAATGAGGAACAACCTGAAAAAAAATGGACCAAATGTATGGTTTTCAGGAACATAAAATATGAGGAGAAAATTCAATTTCCTTTTTTATATGTCACTATGGCTGTGATAGAGGTGGGTTCTATGTTAAACATTGACATTCAATAACAAGACCAAGACAACATTACATTCATGTTTCTCTGGTCGTAGTAGTCACATACAAATATGTTCTACAAGAGTATTTTGAGTCAGGCATTCCCATTATTGAAAATTTTTAGTTGCAAATTGCAAATAGAAAACAACAAATAACGAATAGGACTGCAAGGCACTGAAACTTACCTGTGAATGGGGAATGATAAAAGCGCAGTTCCAATCACGGATGCATAATCCCAATCGTGCAAACTACAACTTTATTAAATGTTTACACAACACGAGGCCCTTGGACGAACCTGACAACCTTAAATGTTTACTTAACAGGCATGTTACAATACATTTTCCTCCGATTTTTTTATACAATCTTGTCAACAGTGAATTTTGGAAATATTGTTCTTCACCGACATTATTGGTTTGTTGGTTGATGTTTTCTCGTTGGTTCACTGGATGCTTCTTATTGTTGTTTGATTCAACTTTGCAAAGTTGAGGTCCTGCAGTTGCAGCTAGACCTCTTGGTGCTTGTTCATTGGTTTGTTGTTTGTTGCTTGCTCTTGTTTGCTTCGACTTTGCATGGTTGAAGTACTGCATCCGTAGTTGGACCTGTTGTTGCAGTTTGCATGGTTGGGATTCTGCATCTGCGATTGGAACTGTGCTTCTGTCATTCCCCATTCACGGATAAGTTTCAGTGCCATGGTTGCATTCCTATTCGTTGTTTGTTGTTTGCTATTTCCAGTTTGCACGTAAGAATTTTCAATACTGGGAATGCCTGAGTCAAAATCCCTTTGCAGAGCATCTTTGTATGTGACTACTATGACCAGAGTAACATGAGTGTAATGTTGTCTTGGTTTTGTTTGTGAACGTCAATGTTCAACATAGACCCACCTCTATCGTAGCCATAGTGACATATAAAAAATGAAATCAATTTTTCTCCTCACATTTTTTGTTCCTGAAAACCGTACATTTGGTGCATTTTTTTCAGGCTGCTCCCTTCCAAAATATCTTGTTCCCCTTTGAATGTCAATGCTGGACAAAAAACCCACCTCTGTTCCAGCCATAGTGGCATATAAAAAAGGAAATCAAATGTTATCCTCATATTTTTTGTTTCTGAAAACCATACATTTGGTGCATTTTTTCCAGGCTGTTCCCCTCTAATCACATATGCCCACTTCCATGTCCTGGACATCAAACCATAGCTCATTGGAAAATAGAAATTTAAAAAAAATATGAGGAACAACCTGAAAAAATGCACCAAACGTACGGTTTCCAGGAACAGAAAATTTGAGGAGAAAATTCAATTTCCTTTTTTATATGTCACTATGGCTGCGATAGAGGTGGGTTTTGTATCGAACATTTCCATTCAAGAACAATACCAAGATAACATTACACTCCTGTTTCTCTAGTCGTAGTAGTCACATACAAATATGTTCTGGAAGAGGATTTTGACTCCTGCATTCCCAGTATTGAAAATTCTTACTTGCAATCTAGAAATAGCAAACAACAAACAACGAATAGGAATGCAACCATGGCACTAAAACTTACTTGTGAATGGGGAACCACAGAAGCACAGTTCCAATCGCGGATGCAGAATCCCAACCGTGCAAACTGCAACAACAGGTCCAACTACGGATGGAGGATTTCAACCTTGCAAAGTTGAAGCAAATAAGAACAAGCATCAAACAACAAACTAATGAGTCAGTTGACCATGCACTATTTTGTGACTACTATCAGACTACTATTTTGTGACTGAATTCCACAATAGAGGGAGTGAGCATGACCACACACTGTTGTGGATAGAGGGTGCACCGGTCTATGGAAATGATAACAACTCACAGAGTGAGCAGTTTCTGGACAAATACATAACATGCAACATAAATCATTTGGATCCAGAACTTGCCAAAGTTCATAGACATTATGATACAAGAAGCTGTAAAAAATGAAAAAAATCACATTGCAGATACAACTTCTATGTGCCGCCAATGAGAACAATAAGAATCATAGAGCCAATTAGTTTAGAGGACAATGTTCTCATTGAGAAATATAATTTTTTGTTCGCATTTCTAGAACAAGGAGACTTTGATGACTTATTGAGCTTCCAAGACTTCTTGGCAGAGCTAAATATAACAGAAGATGAGTACATCCAAGCCATGCAATCTACACTTAAACAACCAACAATTTTCCTTAAACGAAAACTTTCACATATTTGGAACAATAGTTTCTCCAAGGACATGCCAGTGACATCGAATGCAAATACAGATGCACAATATGTCCTCAATGCATATGTTGCAACATCATATTGCACCTTGTACATGACAAAGGTTAACAAATCTATGACAAGTGCATTCAGAAGAATACACAATGAACATGAAAAAAGTCATATTGATGTTATGCAAATGATACGTACACTTGGAAATACATTACTTAATCTTCAACAAATCTCTGCTCAACAAGCAATCCACATTGCACTTTCCCTCCCCCTGAACTGCAGTTCAAGAAAAATTGTCTTCATAAACACATCTCCACTTGAGAAACACAAATTGGAACATGGTTTACATTTGGGCCACCAAAAATACTATTAGAATAAAATAATATGAATAATGTTGAAATAAATATAAATAACATCTCTTTAAACTTGAACCAGAGTTTTTCGAGCTCCAACTATATTTCATAGTTGAGAATGTTTTTCCCATAGTTAATGTGTTTCTATCGCTTGATAATGATTAGACTAAGTGTTGTTGTGTGAGGGATAAAGTTCTTTTCTCCCTTTCTTTTTCCTCTTCTATACTTGCCCGTTTTTCCCTTTTCTTCTTCCCCTCTATTATTCGTTTCTGGTTCTATACTTAGTCGCATTTCTATGCTCGTGGGTTCCCGCGGTGGCGGACTGAAAAATCCTCATCTCCATCTATATATTCACATCATGAGTCCGATCGACTGTCGTTTGTTTCCATACTTAGCCAATTTTATGGCCGYGGGTTCTCGGGTATGCGCTATCAAACTCTCATATCCTGTGTTCGGGGTATACATATTGCATCCAAAACTTCAGTGATCTACATTTYGACCCCAGACTCCTCGAACTCACAAGCCTCACTCTACGTACGATGACTCCGTCTGGCCACCATGACTTTCGATACTTAGTCGATTCTTCAAAGTTTCACGGGTTCACGGACTCTCGGGTTCACAAAAGTTTCAAATCATTTTTTTCTCCCCTCCATCGCCGCCACCTTTGCCCCTTCCCAATGAACATTAATTATACTTTTACTAGTGACAACTCACCACACAGATTCAGAAATATTGGCATTAATAAGCGGAAAGCTCGAGGACATCTCCCATTAAAAAGCATTAATGGGAGAATATTATGGGATCTGATGATTTTTTTGTGTCGATCTTGAATTGGCAAAAAATTGTTTGTTATTTTAGTTTTTTTAAGGCATCATCAAAGTAAGAATGCAATATTGTGCTAGCCCACTGCCATCTACAAAGGTGTTGATGTCATGTCCCTCTTTAATATTGTGTATATATTACAGCTTGTCATATTTGAGAATATGCTTGCATATGAAAATGTTAACTCATATGTTTTCTCTATTGCCTATGTGTTTGAGCAAAATTGTGAGCCGAAAACACCCTTCAAATTGGAACATGGTTTACATTTGGGCCATAAAAATACTATTAAAATAAAATAATATGAATAGTATTGAAGTAAATATAAACAAATTCTCTTTAAACTTGAAACTGAGTTTGTCAACCTTCAGGTATATTCCATAGTTGAGAATGTTTTTCCCATAGTCAATGTTTATGGTCGTGAGTTCCCGGATTGGCGCTATCGAATTCTCATGCCCTCTGTTTCGTGATATACATATTGCACCCAAAACTTCTGTGATCTACAATTCGACCCCAGACTCCTCAAAATCGCAAGCTTCACTCTACCTACGATGAGTCTGTTTGGGTCTGTCTGACCACCCCACCTTTCCATACTTAGTCGATTCTTCACCTCTTGTTGTCGCAGATTCACAGGTTCGCGGACTCTCGGGTTCACAAAAGTTTGAAAGCATTTATCGCTCCCGTCCATCCCCGCCACCTTCGCACACTTCCCAATACAAATTAATTACGTTGTTATTAGTGACAACTCATCACACAGGTTCGAAAAGATTGGCATTAATAACCGAAAATCTCGAGGACATCTCCCATTAAAATGCATTAAACCAAGATTTACAGGAGATTATATTATCATCCTCTAGTGTTCATTTTAAATACTATCAGGACATAATTACTGTCACATGTTGCAATACAAACAAATATTCATCAAAGCATTATATTTTCTCACAGGAACCCCAGTCTCCTGATATCGAATTGACAGAGGTCAATATTATGGGATCTGAAATTTTTTTTTGTGGATCTTGAACTCAGATTTTTTTTTGTTTACTTTAGTTTTTTTAAGGCATTTTCCCTCGCCTTTCCATACTTTGTCGATTTTTCACCTCCCGTTGTCACAAATTCACAGGTTCCCGGGCTCCCAGGTTCCCGGGCTCCCAGGTTCACAAAAGTTTCAAATCATTTTCACTCCCGTCCATCCCCGCCACCTTCGTGCCCTTCCCAATGGACATTAATCATGCCTTTATTAGTGACAACTCACCACACAGATTCAAAAATATTGGCATTAATAGGCGAAAAGGTCGAGGACATCTCCCATTAAAACATATTAAACCAATATTTACGGGAGATTATATTATCATCCTTCAACGTTCATTTTAAATACTATCAGGAGCAAAGGAACGTTCTGATCACCTTATGGCTGCAGCTCGACAACATTTATGTGGATACACATTGAATATTTTCAGGCGCGAGGACTAGATTTTTCAGTGGTCCAGAGCTTATGACTACTACTCGTCCCCTTCTTCCCAGAAGGAAGTTATCTAGATGTCTGGAATTGCGTGGGCAGGTTGTGTCCCCGAAGTTTTTGACTGTAAGGAGTTAGTCACCTGGTGCATTGAAAATTATATTCCAAACCAGCGGACTATCCAGTTGCGGGACCATTCCCGAGTCTCCCTATCACCTCAAGTATTTCGAAATATGTTGAGACTTCTCGAGCCAATGCTTACTTTCAAGGGCAAGGATTGCAGGGAGTTCTTAGCTTTTTGTTCAACATTTCGTACTTTGATAAGTGTTAATTTCCCTCTGTCATCGAAAACTTGGGTTTTAAGGTGCCTTCCTTGTAATGTTCATGGTCATCCACATCTGAGACAATTTAGAGATGCCATTCAGGCCCAATTGAAATACGAGGGAGTGGTTTTATGTGACATCATCTTTGCGGGAAAAAACTTATGTTAGCCAACAAAAGCTCAGACAAAAAATTCAAGTATCTTATGATTGGTATTCTCCTTGTATTCGATTGTTTGGTTGGTTGAAAGACCTCCCTACAGATTTGTATGTTGAACTTATTTGTTTTGTTGCTGGAAATTGGAAGGGACTTTCAAGTCACCTGCAAAATTCTCTTTTGTTGAAGTATATAGCTTCTTCCAACAACACAAATTTGACAAATGTATCAAATGCTGCAGACCACACCATAATTTATCTTTCGTCACAGGAGTCACACATATCATGGCTTACAAAATGGTCTCGAATATTCGGAAGTGACGCCAAATATTACTCCATGGCCGAATATACTCAGAAGGAAATTATAAATTTGGATCCTCGCGAAGGTGAGAAACTGTATGAGTGGTTGAATCAACATCCTAAAATTACAAAACTTTCTATCTCAAAGTTTGTTGAGCGAATTTTGGATGTAGTAACAGACTCGACAGACAATCAAATTCTATCTCAAAGTTTGTTGAGCGACTTATGGATGTAGTAACAGAGTCGACATACAATCAAATTTCTATCACTATTGCACATTGTTTTCACTATTCCTATGAAAATAATTACGTTTAGGTCGAAGAGATTAGCACTCTTTTCAAGAATATTCTCTTAATAGTTGAAGGTGGGTATATAATCAAGGAGCAAAGCTCTCAAAATTTTCTAATGCCTGCATCAACACATAACTGGGAAAAGTTAATGGGAAGGAATTCTGGACTATGGACTTTGCAACACTTTCTGAAGATTACTTTATACTACCACCTTCTGCAGGAAGTTTGACGTATTTAGGTAATGATTTGGTTTATGAAGATCACCTTTTACTACCACCTTCATGTAATGATTTTGTTTCATTCTTTAGAATAAACCTTGATGTAGTAGATATTCTAGAGATATTTCCATTGAATATCAATCTTCCTATTGTTTCTCGTGCTTTGAATAAAGAGAATGCATTTCTTCTGTTGCATTAGATCCGATATTTGAAAAAAATGAAAGTTGCTTGATGTTTGAAGTATTAACTTGTTTGGTTCAAATAAATCGCCATCACCTCGCCACAAGCATCTCTCGAGTTGTTCATCAGGATTACAGGTTGATAAGCACATAGTGTCTTTCTAGTCATAGAGTGCTTCCATCCCCAACTTGGGTTTGCACAAATGCTTTTATTGCTCTAGGGAGTTTGATCGCTTCGTGGGATACGAGTTGACTATATATTATTTTCAGTTGACTTAAAAATGTTTATGTGTGAAACCTAATGTTAGACATAGAAAATGCAATTTTTTGTTTTTTAAGATATAAAATAATGCATTTTTTTAACACACCATTGGTCGAAAAGTTTGAGGTGTTATTTGGGATTCACGTCCTTCAAGAATGTAAATTAATTACAAATTTAATATTGCTTCTAGCAATGCATTCGATCCATTGTCGACTATGAAAATTACATTAACATTGCAATGTCCAGATAATAAATGTCTGACATGCACCTAATGTCGAGGTCATCATCGCACAGGACACCCAACCTCCAAAGATGTTTGGACTCACAACAACATTGTAATTGTCATGACAAAGCAATGCTAAAGTTGATGCTCTTTTGCAGGTCTAACAACCCTGCAGTCTAAGTGCTTTGACAATGACAAGCTTACTTGTTCACCGCATTACCGCTTTGCAATCGATGGCACTGTTTCCATTTCCATCGCCAGTGTCAATGTTCGAAGCTGAAGCTATCTAGAGCCTGGAGTCACTGCCAGTGTCGATGTCTGAAGCTGATATTACCTGGAGCCTGGAGTCATGACTTGATATACTTTTGCATCTGTTCAATTGCATGTAGGTGCAGGTATTAGTGGGTCAGGTTGCGTTGCATACGAATACCGGCTACAACTCACACGGTTTGGGACCAACAGTATGGCTATAGCACAGTGGCTAGCGGGCTCTCTAAAATTTAAACTATGACAACAACCGATCGATATATCGTTTATTGTAAGCTCTTTTATAATGATATTACATCAACTAGTAACACTATTCAAGATCCCAGGAACGATCAAACTCCCTAGAGCTAGTTTATTTCCATCATGTTAGTTGGGATAGAGGGATCCACCACTAGGACAAATAAACAAACCAAAAATAAAAGCATATGTGCAAACCCAAGCTGGGGATGGAAGCACTCTACGACTAGGAAGGCACTATGTGTTAATCGACCTGTGATCTTGATCAACAACTTGAGATACATTTGTGGTGAAGTGATGGCGATTTATTTGACCTAGACAAGTTAATACTTCAAGCATCGAGCAACTTCTGTTTTCTTCAAATATCGGATCCACTGCAACAGAAGAAATGCATTCTCCTTATTCAAAGCACATGAAACAACATGAAGATTGATAATNGTGATGGCGATTTATTTGACCTAGACAAGTTAATACTTCAAGCATCGAGCAACTTCTGTTTTCTTCAAATATCGGATCCACTGCAACAGAAGAAATGCATTCTCCTTATTCAAAGCACATGAAACAACATGAAGATTGATAATCGGTGGAAATAGATCTGGAATATCTACTACATCAAGGTTTCTTCTAAAGAATGAAAAAAAATCATTGCATGAAGGTGGTAGTAAAAGGTGATCTTCAAAAACCAAATCATTACCTGTATACGTCAAACTTCCTGTAGAAGGTGGTAGTATAAAGTAATATTCAGAAAGTGTTGCAAAATCCATAGTCCAGAATTCCTTCCCATTAATTTTTTCCAGTTACTCGTTGATGTAGGCATGAGAAAATTTTGAGAGCCTTGTTCCCTGATTATATACCCACCTTCAACTACTAGGGGAATATTCTTGCAAAGAGTGGTAAGCTCTTCAAACCAGATGTAATTATTTGCATAAGAATAGTGAAAAGAATGTGCAGTAGTGATAGAAAGTTGATTTTATGTTGAGTCTGTTACTACATCCATAGGCCGCTCAACAAACTTTGAGATAGAAGTTGTTTGTCTGTCGAGTATGTTAATAAATCCAGAAGTCGTTCAACAAACTTTGAGATAGAAAGTTCTGTAATTTTAGGATGTTTATTCAACTACCCATACAGTTTCTCACCTTCATGAGGATCCAAATTTATAATTTCCTTCTGAGTATATTCGAGCATGGAGTAATATTTGGCGTCACTTCCGAATATTCCAGACCATTTTGTAAGCCACAATATGTGCCACTCCTATGAAAAAAGATAAATTCTGGTGTGGTCTGCAACATTTGATACACTTGCCAAATATGTATTGTTGGGAGAAGCTATATACTTCAACAAAGGAGCATTTTTCAGGTGACTTGAAAGTCCCTTCCAATTTTCAGCAACAAAACAAAGAAGTTAAACATACAAATCTTCAGGCAGACCTTTCAACCAACCAAATGATCGAATACAGGGAGAATACCCATCATAAGATACTTGAATTTTTTGTCTGATCTTCTGTTGCCTAACACAATTTTTCCCCCCTAAAGATGACATCACATAAAACCACTCCCTCATCTTTCATTTGGGCCTGGATGGCATCTCTAAGTTGTCTCAGATGTGGATGACCAAGAACATTACAAGGAAGGCACCTTAAAACCCAAGTTTTCGATGATAGAGGAAAATTAACACTTATCAAAGTACAAAATGTTGAATAAAAAGCTAATGTATCCAGGCCATATCTAGAAGAGACAAACTATTCAAGAAGCTAACTGAGATATATCTAGCTGGCAACACCAATGAAGTCCAAGACCCAAAATTGATATTCAACTCGTTTTGTTTAACCAGGCAAGCATTTGATGATCAAGTTGAGATCTATAAAATACTTTCATTTGAAAATTTCTATGGCATTCTTGAATATGGTGAATATGACGTGATAAATTGGTTAGTTGATTATTCGATTACAAACCAATATATTGAAGAGGCATTACACAAACTCTCTATTGATCTAAGGGACTTGGAAAGTGAATTCTTCAATATAAAAATCCGGCATCAAATCAATGTGGCGCCCATGAGGAGCTACATCAAGGAGTGGTTCAAAAAGGCTGTCAACAAGATTACCAATGAAGGGCAAAGGAAGCTTGAGACGGTTCCCATAACCACCGAGGAAAGCCATAAAATGAAATCAATGAGAAAATGACAAGGCATGGGATACCATCATAGTAAGTTCATACTGATCACATTCTTCTGTCTTTGTCAATGTCTTCATCCAGTTACTCGACCTCTTTAAATAGAAAGGTTTAACTGATGACTGGCAATTTTCTCTTTCTTCTTTCCAGGTTTTGCTGTCTTCCATTGCCGACTTTCTTCTTTCTACAAGATTGATTCTTGTACATATTTGCTTTATGGTCCGCGGGAGCCCCAATCCTAGCCATTATGGAAAACACATTTAAATTTTAGAGAATTTTACTAAACTATATATTTTTTTACAAATTCCTAGAGAGCTATTTTGGGAAATAATCTCAACTATATTTTATAACCTAGTTTATCCGAATATAAAATATTTAAGGTTGTTGTATGGTGTTTTTCAATGTTTAATATTGTTTTTTTGAATTTTGTATATATTTTTTTAAATTAACTCATTTTCCTGTACAACTATTGATAGATGAATTTAACCTCTTTCTACAAGAATTTAAGATGATCTTTGATCCATAGTTAAAAATGCACGATAATCTTTTTTATTCCCTGCCCAGTACTTCCATTTAAATAAAAACTACTCTATTGCGACATCTGTAGCTTTCACTCCTTACATTTTACATGGAAGAATAATTTGTGATAGGACATAGTTCTATGGCACCCACCCTATACTTAAGAAAGAAATGGGTAGGTCCATCCTGCTTTCATTCTTCAGGGCCCCATAAATAGAGTCAATGAATGACTCTATTTCAACATGGAAACTCAGGTGTTGACGTCATGTTCCTGTTTAATATTGTGCATATATTACAGCTTCTTATATTTGAGAATATGCTTGCATAAAAAATGTTAAGTCATATACATATATTTGAGAATTTGCGAGCCGAAAACACCCTTCAAATTGGAGCATAGTTTACATTTGGACCACAAATAATCTATTAAGATAAATTAATATGATTACTATTCAAATAAATATAAACAATTTCTCTTTAAACTTGAACTTGACTTTGTTGAGCTCCAAGTATATTACATAGCTGAGACTAAATGTTCTTTTCTCCCTTTCTTTTCCCTCCTCTATACTTACCAGTTTTTCCCTTGTCTTCTTCCCCTCTATTATCCCTTTCTTGTTCTATACTTAGTCGCATTTCTATGATCGTGGGTTCCCGTGTTGGCGGATTGACATATGCTCATCTCCATCTATATTGTCACATCATGAGCCCGAACGACCATCATCCCTTTCAATACTTAGCCAATTATCTGACTGCGAGGTCCCGGGTTAGCGCTATCGAACTCTTATGCCACATGTTCCATGATATACATCTTGCACCCAAAACTTCTGTGATCTACAATTCGATCCCAGACTCCTCGATCTCGCAAGCTTCACTATGCCTGGGTTCACAAAAGTTTCAAACCATTTATCACTCTCTTCCATCCCTGCCACATTCGCACCCTTCCCAATGCACATTCATTATGATTTTACTAGTGACAACTCACCACACAGGTTCGAAAAGATTGGCATTAATAAACGAATAATAGATGTTGTTGTGTGAGATACTTACCCCTTTTCCCATTTTCTTCTTCCCCTCTATTATCCCTTTCTGGTTCTATACTTAGTCACATTTCTATGATCGTGGGTTCTCGGGCTGGCAGACTGACAGATCCTCATCTCCATCTATATCCTCACATCACGAGTCCGACCGACCGCTGTTCCTTTCCATACTTAGCCAATTTTGTGGCCACAGTTTTCAGGGTTGGTGTTATCGAACTCTCATGCCCCTTGTTCCGTGATATACATCTTGCACCCAAAACTTCCGTGATCTACAATTCCACCCCGCGCTCCTCGAACTCGCAAGCTTCACTTTACCGGGTTCACAAAAGTTTCAAAGCATCTATTGCTCCCTTCCATCCCCACCACCTTTGCACCTTTCCCAATGCACATTAATTATGCTTTTACTACTGACAACTCAATACACAAGTTCGAAAAAATTGGCATTAATAAGTGAAAACCTCAAGGACATATCCCATTAACACGCATTAAACCGTGACTTAGGGGAGTTCGACCGACCGCCGTTCCTTTCCATACTTCGCCAAATTTATGGTCGCTGGTTCTCGGGTTGGCGCTATGTAACTCGCATTCCTTGTGTTTCTTGATATACACCTTGCACCCAAAACTTTTGTGATCTACAATTCCACCCCAGACTCCTCGAACTCGCAAGCTTCACTCTACTCAGGTTTGAAAAACGTTTCAAAGCATTTATCGCTCCCTTCCATCCCCGCCTCGCAAGCTTCACTCTACTTAGGTTCGAAAAACGTTTCAAAGCATTTATCACTCCCTTCCATCCCCGCCACCTTCGCACCCTTCCCAATGCACATTAATTGTTCTTTGATTAGTGACAACTCACCACACAGGTTCGAAAAGATTGGCATTAATAAGCGAAAACCTCGAGGACATCTCCCATTAAAACACATTAAACCACAATTTACACGAGATTCTATTATCAGATATCTTCTTCACATGTTAAGTTTCATATTACTTTATGGGAAGATTCCATTTCATATTAATTACTTTATTCCTGCCATGTATTTATGGGTAGATTCTTTTTCAATAATTGTAAATTAAGATATAAGTTATATCTTAAATTAGTATTCAATGAAATTTCAACATAAGTTTTAATATATAATTTTTTTTTTATCATTTCATTTCTAAAAAACAATTGAACATAACTTTTTAATATATATAT
>SNQJ01S0017146.1:74633-93039 GCA_010110895.2 Picea sitchensis
TAATTTTACATATTTCAACTTTTTTTTGCTTATTGTTAAAGATCTATTCTAATTGCCCTTTACTTACCATATTGTTAATTTTTTATTTTTTAACAATATTCCTCGTCTCTCCCCGTCTTCCAATAATTATAAAGTGCCAACTATCATTTCCATTTCCAAATCTACTTGGCAAGGACTAAGCTACCACACAACACTTGTTTAAATAATGTGATATTGTTTTCATTATTTAAGTAATCTGATATTCTCGTTTAATGCTTGTTTCTTTAAGAGTGTTCATGTTATATGATTAGAAACTTCTTTCCCTTGAAAACTTGTAGCTGCTAAATTTGAAGGGACCCAACGAAGGTGTAAGATTACATGTTAAAATGAATTCAATCCACATTAACCCTGCATATATTAACAATAGAATTAGAATGTTAATTATCATTTTTTTTTAAATTTAAAATAAAATTGTTATTAATAAAATTTAATCAAAAAAATATTTACATAGTATACTTTTATTTGCAAAGTAAAATTGGTAAAATAGCTCAGAAAGTATTCAAACATGTGTAACTTCAAACCTTCAAATCAAATCAAAGGTCTTATGGGAAAGTATTATATTTTATATGAAAGTATAACAATGATGATTGCTTAGAGAAATAAAGTAATTTTAAATTGTTATTGTTACAAGGATGAGTAGGAAATTCTTATTCATCGTAGCAAAAGAGGAATTCTTTCACCAACCTTCTAGAAGTAGAAAATTAAGTAGATTATCTTTTTCCTTTCTTAGTATCTTCTAATACATAGGAAAATACAATAGGCTTAAGATATTATCGTTGTTTCTTTAGATCTATAAATTGCTTTCCCTCATGATTTAAATGGAAAGGGAAGATTACATTCTTTCTCTTTGTTTTGTGGCTCTTAATAGGAATAGAAATATACAAAACATAACATAACTCCACATGTAAGAGTTTTGTTCCTTTCTCTACATAATGTAGATTTTTGTTCCTTTCAATTCTTTGGTTAAGTTTTCTATTTCATTATTTATCTATTGTATTCTTCATTTTATATATTTTTTAGGAAATAAAACTATTATTGTATACAAATTTAGGAGATTGTCTATAACTTGYTATCACTGGTAGAAACAATCCACATAAATTACTTAATCTATACATGTAAGTAAGTTGAACACGTAAGTAAGTTGAAAACRTTCAAGTACTCTATACATGCAAATAAACAAATAGTAAACTAAACATACAAGTAACATATACTTGGAATTAAGTAGATAGTACAAATACTAAATCAAAATGACATCAAAATTTACCATTCAAAATTTATCATTCAAAAACATATGTTTATAAATATATAATATATACTGAAGAGTCCAAATTTAAATACATATATAAAAATATGTAGGTGTCCAAAAATGAATAAGTTTGTATCTAACTCCACTAAAATACATGTAGGAGATGGACATAAAATCAAAGATAACATATAACTATAAGTATGCATGTGACAAAGATATATGAGAATCTATGTCCCATCATCTGCATGCACATTCTTTTATTGGGTAAACTTAAACAAATGTACACATACAATAATTTAATTAAAACATTAAAGATGAAATTTCACAAATACTATTAATTTAGATATATAAAAATTAATTTGCTAGATGAAGAAATTAAAAATAATATGTGTACACGTGTGCTTAAAAAAAAATAGTGGAACATTACTTGAGTGATGAACGAGACATTTTGAGTGAGATAGCCGATATCAAAATTTTGAGTGGACCGCTCCATACCAAAACAAAAAACACTCACTGATAGAATCCACAAAACATATTTCAATATAAGATTTTTTTTTTCACATAACTTTAAATATAAGTTCAAATAAACATTGCTAAAGGTGTCTAAACAATTATATACATATATAGACAAATGCACCTCATATAGATTATCCAAGCCCACACTCCCTGTGATTTTAAATGAATTATCATTCATCAAATGAGTGAATTGCAATTAACAAACATGGACATTTTTCATTGTCATATATATCTAGATAGGTCAAACATGTGCATCAAATAATCAAATTGTCCTAATATGTGAAACAATAATATTTTTTT
The DNA here is from genome assembly GCA_010110895.2 of Picea sitchensis. Classification (NCBI taxonomy): domain Eukaryota; kingdom Viridiplantae; phylum Streptophyta; class Pinopsida; order Pinales; family Pinaceae; genus Picea; species Picea sitchensis. Next base: position 76,735 of record SNQJ01S0017146.1, read on the forward strand.
ACACAATTTAAGTCTAATATTGAATGTATATGTCTACAAGTACATATTGATCTCATGCCCTCAGCCTCATGGGTGAATAGATCACCCTAACCATCTCGACAAATCTTTGCATAGGAAATGTGATCTCCATGGCTCATTGAATCCAATTTCATGTTAGATTTGTCAACAAATGCATCACATAAAATGGCCTGAGCTCTTTGCCTATTCAAACCAACATCAATATCCACAAACATTGATTCATTCAAATAATCAATGATGGAAACCCTTGCATCTCAATCAACTTGAGAGGTACTCTCCATCTCTAAAGGTAAAGATACCACCCTAGGTGAGAGAGATACTAAAGGAGGTGGGGGATGAAGTAAAACGGGATCTCGAAAGGCACCTTTTCTATTATATACYGACCTTTTCCAATACCATAGTATTTAGATGAAATATCTATGTGGTTGAGCTTCATGTTCTTAAAAAACACAAGGAAAAATAAGTGGTACCTTGTCATTCCATGCAACCTCCCATATGATATGAGGAATCGATCATAAAGATGGTGATTGATGCTATAGTGTTTGAAATATTGAACCTTCAACATTGATCATTTTGTCCCTTATTTAAAATTGAAAATGGATATCACCTATTGTTTAGAGTTTTTTGCCTCTATGGCAAGCCATTTATCTGGACCCATCACTTTCTCCTTGCATCTCTACATCAAGTCAATAAATCCATTAGTGGTTGGCCCAATTACTTGATAAACATCAATAAATATATTGAGAGAGTGCATAATTATCTCTAAGATTTGTTGACTCTTAGCAAGGAGGATCAACTACTCAAGTTTAGTCTTAATTTTGCATGGTGGGATTTGCAACGTCAAAAAGTCAATTCTTGAATTTGATCTTCCCAAAGAACATCCTCCAGAATATCAAAGGGCTAGGTATTTATGGGCACATACTCATCTTAGCATTTAGCATTTCCCTCAAGCTAACCCTAGTCCTTTTGTTGAGATTGACTCTGACCCTCCCATTGAGCATGGATCTCCCATTCCACATGACCCTTGGAATGAGGGCATCCCTTTGAATGAGCATGGTCTCATGCATCCAACCTCTCATGACTTGTAGGTACAAACACATAAATATAAAGATGAGTATAAATTTATGCCTAAACATATACATAGATACACATATACTTTCATTTCATGTAAATAGGCAAGTAATGTTTCATGAATTTACCTATCATGGGTGCTGGGTGTGGTGGGAGCTCTACATTAATAGACATATACATATAAGAAACTTATGTGTTTGAATCATGGTCCCTATGCCACGATTCATGATCCAGTGAGAAACGAGACAATCTATGCAATGGTTCAAACCCAAGCCCATCTAGTAGGGATGGATGCACACTTTGATAGGATGATCCATTGAGAGATACATCTAAAAAGGGACAAATATTAACTTAGACATCATGTGTTATTGATTGAATGAATGCATACATTTCAACATCCATGTACACACAATTATATGTGCATAAATGTACATACCATGAACTTTGTATAATACACTAGACTCTTTGGATGAGTATGTGTAACACACCCAACTCCTAAGTACCTTTTTAAGGGATGGGGTATTAGATTTTCGTTTCTTAACTCTTCTCTATCACAACTCCATCCTCCTTTTCTCTTCAATAGATTTCTAAAGACGGTAAATTCACTCAAGATTGAGCTCTGGAACGAAATCTACGACCTTCCTAAGTTCTTGGGTTTACATAGGAAACATCTCTTTTACTGCCATGTGGCATCCACGTGATGTGTCATTGACCATGCCAACTGACGTGGCAACACCCTGGTCCTAACGTGGCACTAGCCTAACTTTCCATGGTGGAACTTCAGTCCCTGCAAGCCTACAACCATCGTCACTCATACCTTCTTCTGACACACTCTCTTGGGTGGTGGATTCGCAGACTCACAGACTCATAATTCTTCCCTTCATAAGTATGTTCGAAAGTCTCAACACGTAGATTATTTTTCCATCTATGCGGACTCAAGAATGCATAATTATTCCTTTCATAAGTTCGCACGAAAAGTCTCAACACTTAGATTATTTTTCTATCTACGTGAACTCGTAGACTTACTGACTCTCGGACTCAGAAATGTATAAATTTTCCCTTCATAAGTATGTATGAAGAGTCTCAATACTTAGATTATTTTTCTATCTAGGAGGACTCATAGACTCACAGACTCGCTAACTCACAAATGCATAATTCTTCCTTTCATAAGTCCGTCTGAAGAGTCTCAACACATAACCACTTTTCCAATCCTTAAACTCGATAGGGACCCGCTCCCTATCACTTTGACCAATTACAAGCCTCCATGTGGCTTCCTTATACACATATTCATGATATCAACATAACATTAGCGTGATGTCATCCCTCCTCTCGTCAACGTCTAAGGGATCCTTAATTCAATGGTCGTGATTGATCCTGGAACCTTTGCCAATGGACACAATTCTTCCTCAAATACTTTGAATTTACACTTGGATTCCAATGAACCATGATCGTTGATCCATGCCTTCGGTCGACAATCAACGGTTGAAATACCTCTCGACTGTAACAAGGTTTCCCCATAGTTTTGCACGAATTTTAATCTCGACCAATCCCATGACGCCATGTGGAATTATACAAGAATGCCACATCATCATGCTGTACGCGGGCCCACCCAATTGGAAATGGACACTACAATAAGGGAACTTCGGTGCTTCGACACTTAACACGCTCTCCTATATCCTCGAATCTCCCAGAGTCCTGGAGTTTTGAAGTTTCAAAGTTCTAGAACTCTTGTCACGTACTCTGGGCTTTGATGTTTCAATGTTTGGCCTATGCACCAACATGTCAACTCTCCCAAAGTTCTAGAGTTCCAAAGTTCTAGAATCCCTCACCACGTATTTGGGCCTTTGGGATATTCTTACCCCTTGTACCTTACGTTTCTCGTAGTAAGACTTTGCCGAAGTGTTTACTCTATCCTTCCACTAGTAGATCGAATGGTTGAGAAAGGATCCCAATGAACCCTCAGATCAACGATTCCCATTGCTCCCTAATTCCTTCCCTCAATCTGACGGTTGGAGAAATTTCACCACTTCGGGATTTCACGAGTTCGTGACCTTTCCCGTTCTTAACCCATTTAAGTCCTGAAGGTTTACCTACGAATATGTCATAAAGGGGATACGACTGCTTATTGTTGGTCAACATTATTTCTTACCCTATCCTTTCACTAGGCTCGATCTAACGGTCGAGAAGGGTCCCTAAGAATCCTTAGATATACGACCCACGTTACTTCGCGACTTCAACATTCAGGGATTTTGGCCGTCTAACACCTTTTTACTCTCGGAATGAGTCAACGTCGAAATTGACCGTAGCTTATATCCAACAGTCAGGAAAGATCTCGATGTTTCTTGGATCGACAACTCACCTTGCTTTGCGGCCGAAATGTTGGTCAAGGTTTAAGGATAAAGAGGATCCCATGGAAACGGGTAGGAAATCGACAATTGTCCGTCAACCTTCCGGCCACCATTTTGACTAGTTGCCTTCAACGAGATTTGGAGTGTTGTGAAGTTCTAACATCCCGAAGCTTTGAACCTTCGAAGTCCTGAAGATCAAAAGACTTAGCTCCCTTTGAGTGTAGCATTGGGTTCGAGGGTCCTGGTCATATGGAGTTTTGACAAGCCCTAGAGGGTTACACTCTTAAATCTTACACAAGATTTGGTTAAGTCCGTGGACTCGATCCTGAAGTCACTTGGAAAAGAAAATGGTTTGAAGGAAGCACCTTCCGTTCATGGAACTCGAATTATATAACAAGAAAAAGGAAATTTGAGGGATTGACAAGACCTAAATAGTCCTGTGGACTATGTCCCAACTCTGTATTTACAAAATTGATCCTTGAGAAATCCCTTCGAGGATTTTCTAACCAACATAGAGGCCAAAGCCTTGCGCCCCAATTTCATTTAAAACCCATTAGTAACATTGTTACCTGGCTAACATGATTTAAAACAGAAATCCATTGATGGGATATGATATTCGAACTTTACTTCGAATTCCCAGTCAGTCAGGCCGTCCAAATCACAATTATCTAGCATCCAAATAAGATACAATGTTATACTATCATCCCTATATATCAAGGATGGATATGTATAGTGCAAGTAGAAGCATTCAATCATGCATTTACATTCAATTACACATATTCTATGAAACACTTATCTATTACAATTGATAGCCGACAAACTGACTATGGGTGTTCGCCTTTCCACCCAACCGTAGGCTCATATGCATTCACTTTTAGCATTCAGGCCACCCCCGTGCCAAGCCATGATATCACTAGGGAATCTCTCTTAAGTTCTCGGTAAATTTTGAATGTTACTCTCCTTCACTCTACTCTAGGTAGATATTTTCCTTACATCCACCTAGCCCAATCCCCTTAGAGGTTTATTAGATGCCTGACCAACATCAAACTCGCGACCCTCTTAGCTTAGGTTGGGTTTCGGGTCTTCCATCTTCCAGCTCAAAACTCTTCTACGAGTTTTTTGCTCCTCTCCCAACAATTCTCTTCCTTAGAGACTGAATTCCTCCTCTGATTCTCCCTCTGTGCATCTCTCGGTCACATTCCCCTTCTCGTGTGCTTTTCTTGCATGCATGAATTAGGCAGGTTCTCAACCTGCCCTTCTATTTCTTCTATCAGAAGGTAACTTGTGGGTCAATCCTAGGGACTCATGGTGATCTTTCCTACTATCCTCTAGCTGGCCACTTCCTGTCCCTTCCGAAAACCCTCCATACTTCCATTCATTTGGGTGGTTGGTTGTTCAATTACCAACCCCTCCTCATTAACTGACTTGTCTTGTTATCCAGGCTAAGGGTAAATAATCTGAATGTTTCCAATTAATATTTTTGCAAGGTGGCTTGGGGTCCTTTAACTTAATATAACTTCCCCTCATTCTTCTAATGATATCATGGCCAATACTTTAAGGCTTCACCCCTCAGTCAATTGTCGACGATTACAATTAAACAATAATATATTTACAATATTTTTAATCCATTGCATGGCAATCATAAATTATGATTAATTACAAGTTGGGGGAAACAAGGGTATTACACTATGACTATCTTCTATTATTGTCAAATGTGAGTGTAGAGCCAAGTGTTCCTCTATCACTAGATATCGATCTTTCACTATTTCTATATGGGTGTGTGCAACCAAGTGTTCCTCTATCACTAGATGCCCATCTTCTATTGTTGTCCATGTAGAACTAGGTGTCCCTCTATCACTAAAATTTAGAGTGCTTATGCCCTAAAGAATGGGACAATGATGCCTCTCGATCTATATATATATATATATATATGGATCGAGAGGCATCATTGTCCCATTCTTCGTAACAAGCAACAAGTCTAAGGCATCATTAAAGAATCACATGAACATGGATCACATCACTTAATAACATATAGATAATTTAACAACATAGATGTTCACTAGATCCAAGTTTTACTAATCTCTAGTTTCATAGTAAGAAGTTTGCAAGTTTCACTGAATTATGTTCCTTGGTTTTTTTGAGTGTATGCTTTGTAAATTTTTAATAAGCCAAGTCAAGGAGTAGACTCTCCACTTTGGGTTTTCCAAGTCATGATGAGACTAAGTCACGTGACTCTATTTTGTTATTTCTTAAATCTTTCTATGATTTGAATAAATGGTAGGATTTCGGCATTTGGTTTACTAGTAATGAACAATAGAAAATTCATTGTTTTCCAAGAAAAGAAATAGGAAATTGCATCAACAATCTCCAACAATTATGGTAATGGGGTTAACTTATGGTTTTCCTTTATATTTTGTGGAGATAGACAAGAGACTGGAAAAATTTCAGTGTTGTAGAAGAAATAAAGGATCCATCCCCTAAGGAGGATAAATACAAACTTTTGATCTTATTACTTTTAATCCAATGCTTGATCATCCACTAAGAATTTTTCTCTACTACATAAGGGGGTTGACCTCATTGTATAAAATAAATGATTTGGGACCACTAAATCTATAAGATCTTGTTGGTAGAATATATTTGTATTCACCATGGGTGTGAGAAAAGCCTATTGATCAAAGCATAGGCAATTTTTTTTTATCAAGTATATGGCAAGGGAAGATGTAATATTATTTAAAGAATTCATTGATCTAATTCTTATCCAGTAAATTAGAACCTATTTGAGGAACTAATGTTGACATAAGTAATATTTTGTCTCTTGGTGTTTGTGAATAGTAGAGACAAAAAGTTGGGAATGACAAGCAAACTGTTTTTCCAAGACAAATTGGCATCTCCTTTAAGGAACTTGAACAAAGTTCCAAGGATGTTGGATTGAAGTTACATGAATAAGGTAATGTTTCAAACAAACAAACATTGGTGGTAGGATCGAAAGGAGTTGAATGAGGAGTTACACTCAAAGATGTTGAGGCTAATGTTGTTGCTAGTACGTTAGGTTCACTAGGTTCACCATGTTGAAGTTACATCTATTTGATATTATGTTAAATCATCCATGCAGTCCAATCAAATCTCCAAGAAGAATTCCACTAAGCCTCAATAAAAAAGTGATTTGAAGATAAGTTACAAACTTAGCATGAAGGGAATGAGCATTTGGCTTTGATTGAGTGCTATGATGAAAATGATGCTTTGAAACTCATTTTTTTTTTCAAGGGAGATTCCTTCTCATTTTGATTTGGAATGCATTCAAAGGTTTCTTTGTTTTCTAGTTGAGTTACATATAGTCAATTTGTCCTTGGTCAATTCATAACCATCCAACAGAAAGAAGGCCAACAACCAACCTATTAGTTGTGAAATCAAATGGATTTAACAAGGATTGGAGATTGATTGCCACTTTTTGAATATGATATTTGTATGGTATACTCAAAAGCTATAATATGGATCTTTGAGCTATTTGAGTCTTGGACATTGCAGGCTTGGGTTCATCGTGTTGTTTAAATTTAAGCATAAAAAAATTGTTGTAGATATTGTTTTGAAATTTTAGTTCTTTATGTGTACAACAATTGAAACAACAAAGAAGGGAAAAATCGTCAATAGAGTCAATCAAATAGGAAGATGAAGAACAACTAACCTAAAAAATGTAGCAGTTGAGAACAACAAATCCAAGTAAGCGCATGAGCTAAGAACAACAAACCCAGAGCATGAGCAAGAGTCGAGAACAACGAACTTAGAGCTAGATTTGTGTAATGTTCCCAAGCAGATTTGCTAGGAACTTAGGTGTTTATTTCTAATCTACTTGTATGATTTTGCTTGATTGTTTTGCAGGTTTCTTTCAAATTTGTGCTGTAAGTGTTTTATTATGTTTTACAACATATAAATGATGAATATAACACAACAACATATGAAAATAACAAGATACAAGAGAGACAATGCAAGAGAATGAGAAACGACTTCAAATCTGACCTTTATTTAGATAATAAGCTGACCTCCATACATGGGATCCACATATATGGAATAATATAGATAAGATATAGAAGCTTGGGCTGAATATGCCTCCAAGATACAAAAATAAGTGAAGATGAAGTCCTCCATATCCTCCAGTAGTAGCATGCAAAGATGAACAAGATCAATTTCTTCCCCTTCTGAACTATTGCACCCAGATCTGGCTGAATTGCACACTTCTTGGCTGGGAAACCTCTAGGAATTTTGGATTCCTCTGTTTTTCCTTCCAAACCACTGAAATAAACTGTAGATCTATATATCTTATGATGGTAGACATTTGTGATGAGTCTCTTCAGATGTTGAGAGTGATTTAACCCTCCAACTCACTAGATCTACTAGTGACAGTGCGCCGTCCTTCATGAAATTCGTCCAATGACCACAATAAATAAATATGCAAGAGAAATCCACCATTAATAGCCGAGAAAGGGAACTCTAGGCTTGGAAAACCCTTTAGGAAAGAATTTCTCCCCAAATCTCCTTTCCTCTACTCAAATCGAACTGATCTTCTTCTAGTAGTGCACCCCACCTGTAGAAAACCTCTTGATCTGTGCCTTGCCCCTTTTTTCCACTATAGAGACCAGCTTGTAGCTGAATAGAATGGTGAGGGAGGAATATTTCACCTCCTTGGCCAATATTGGACCAGGAACAGAGGGATGTTTCACCTTCTTGTTGGTCTCTGGGTTTGTTTACTAAAAACCCTCAAAACATAAGTTGCATAGCTCAAGAAGAAATACGAGAAAATGACATGAATGCTGAGTGTGTCTCACTCCTCTTTCTTTTATACCTCCATCTTCTATTTTTGAGTTCATTTACTTTATTGTCTTTTCTAAGGTTATTAATTTCTTTTTTCCTTAAGTCAAATAACCCTTTTTCTGCTTTATCAAAGTCACTTTAATAATATAACATTAAGTTCCTTAGTGACACTTTAGCACCTCCTAACCCCTTTTACCCATGGGACTATAGTCTAGAAGGGTTACTATACTACTAAGTCCTTTAATGTTCTTGTCAAGGAGGGGGGAACATTACAGTCTCCCCTACTGGAAATTGCTTGCCGACAAGAAATCCTAAACCTGTTTTTTGTAGCACATGTACACTCTCCCAAGTGGCATCTTCTATAGGAAAATATTTCCATTTAACCAAGTATTCCTTAATGCTCCTATACCTTAGTTGTTTCTCCCTCATCTCCAAAATATCCACTGGAATCAAGATCAAGTGCCCTTCATCATCAACCGGTGGTAGCTCTTCATTAGTTACAACATGTTGTCCCAATGCCATATTTAAGCATGATACATGGAAAACATTGTGGATTTTGCTTCCATATGGCAATTCTAATTCATATGCAACTGCCCCAACTTTCCCTTGCACCTTGTAAGGTCCATAGAAACAATGTTTGAGATTCATTTTTCTTAATGAATTTCTGTCTATAAGGTTGTAGCATCAAATACACCAAGTCCCCTACCTCAAAAGTGTGCTCCACTCTGTGCCTGTTAGCATACAGTTTTTGCTGGTTTTGAGATCTTTGCAAATTGTCTTTGAGTTCCTTGAGAATGTCTTTACTTTCCTGTATCCACTCTTTAGCCATAGGGCCCCTTCTATCTCCAAACACAGTGTGAACAAAAGTGAGGGGATCATAACTGTATAAATCTTTGCAGGGAGACATACCAATAGACATGTGGTGAGTGGTGTTGTAGCAATATTCACCCAGATAAAGCCACTTAACCCATGTTTTTTGTTGTCTAGATACATAATTGTGGAGGTAACATTCCACCCACTTGTTCACTATCTCAGTTTTCCCATCTGTTTATGGATGGTAGCTAGTGCTGGGAGTTAACTCAGTACCCACTAGCCTAAACAACTCCTGCCAAAATATGCTCATAAATATGTTGTCCCTGTCACACACAATCATTTTGGGTACCCCATGCAACTTGGAAACCTCCCTGAAAAATAGATATGCCACCTGAGATGTGTTGAAGTCCATGGAGATGGAAAAAAAGTGAACAAATTTAGTCAAGCGATCAACTACCACAAATATGCAATCCTTCCCCTATGCCTTGGGTAGACTTGTAATGAAATCCATAGACACACTTTGCCACTTGCGCTTTGGAATGGGGAGAGGTTGTAATAGAACTGATGGGTGAGTGTGCTCATCTTTGTTATGTTGGAAAGTGGTACACTCCTTGATGTGGCACATGACATCTCCCTTCAGACCCTTCCAAGCAAACCTTTCCCTTATATTCCTATATGCTTGAAGAAATCCCTAATGCCCTGCTAATGATGAGTCATGAAATGCTTGAAGCACCCTTTTTTGAATAAGGACTCTGGAACTAGATAGATCCTCCCCTTGTAATAAATGATGTCATCAATAATCTTGTACCTGTCATCATGTAGTTGTCTATCCATCAACTCACATGAAAATTTGTCTTTAGAGTATTCCACTTATAGATGAGACTTCCAATCAATTGATATCTCTGACATGGAGTATGCTGAGGGTCTTCTAGAAAATGAATCTGTTACAACATTGATCGTCCCCTTGACATATTCTATGTCAAATTTATATTCCTGAACCTTGCTCACCCAGTTTTGTTGTCTTTCATTAAGTTCCTTCTGCTCAAGAAAGTACTTGAGGCTATTGTGGTATGTTCTAACCACAAATTTCACTCCAACTAGATATTCCCTGAATTTGGCCAAGGCATGCATTATGGCTAGCATTTCTTTATCATAAATGGTATACAACAACTCCGACCCCCTTAATTTGTGGCTCTCATAGGCAATGGGATGCTTATTTGGCATGAGAACAACTCTAACACCCTCACATGATGAGTCACACTCCAAGATGAAAGGCTGAGAAAAATCAGGCAAGGATAATATAGGACAAGTGCTCATCACCTTCTTCATTGGGTCAAATGTTGATTATTCCTCAATACTCCACTTAAATTTCCCCTTCCTAGTCAAATCAATTAGGGGTGCATAAAGTTGGGATAATCCCTTCACAAACCTCCTATAATAGCTGCAAATGCCAAGAAATCCCTTGAGTTTTGTAAGTGTTTTGGGTGGGGCCAATCAATGATAGCTTGGATATTCTCTTGGTGAACCTATACCCCTTTCACTCCAATAATCTGTCCCAAGTAGAGAACCTATGTTGTCCCAATTTCACATTTTTATTTCTTGGCATATAGATACTGCTTCTCCATGATGCTCAAGATCTCATCCATATGTTTGAGGTGATCCTCCCATGTTTTGTTGTAAATTAACAAGTCATCAAAAAAGAAAAGTAGATACCTCCTCAACTTTTTTTTAAACACATGGTTCATGCATGACTAAAAAGTGGTTGGTGCATTGGTCAAGCCAAAACGCATGACAAGGAAATCATAATTCCCATAGTGAGACCTAAAGGTTGTGTTATGAATGTCTTGCTCCCTCATTCGAATTTGATGGTATCCATAGTGAAAATAATTTTTTTTGAAGTAAACTGCACCATGTAACTCATCCAACAACTCATCTACTCTAGGAATGGGGTACCTATTTTTTATACTCTTCTTATTCAGGGATCTGTAATCAATGCACATGCACATAGTCCCATATTTCTTCTTCACCAACACAATTGATGATGCAAATGGGCTTGAACTCGGTCTGATATGTCCCATGGACAGTAATTCTTTGATGGCATTCTTGATCTTGTCCTTGTGCTTCTTGGGGTGCCTATAAGGTGTAGTGATGATTGGTTTGGCCCCTTCTTCCAATTCTATAATCTGTTCAAACCCCCTATCTGGTGGTTGACATGGAGGAATAGGCTCAAAGACCTTTTTATGCCTGTGAAGGATTCTTTGTATGTCTGAAGGGTAATGGTTGTTTTTCACATCACTTGTTTCCATAACAAAACATTCAGCTGCATAGGCCACCTCCTTACACCTAAATATTGCATGCATTTTCTTGGTTGTCACAACTCTAGGTGACTCCCCTGTCATCCCCTTAAGCATGAATATCTTCTCCTCTTTTGTGTTGAAGGACATTTCCATGGTTTTGTAGTTGGTGGTAATTGGCCCTAAGGTGCTAAGCCACTGCAAACCTAATATGATATTAGTGTCAGGAATGTTCACTACATAAAAATATTGTGTCAAGATGTGTCTTCCCAATGTCAATCTCATCTATGGAATATACATGTCACAAGACATAGTGCGCCCTCCTATTACCTCAACCAAGAAGCCCTCAAAATCAACTGCGGGAATATGTCTCCTCTCTACCATAACAATATCAATAAAATTATGAGGAGCTCCTCCATCGATCAACATTATTGCGTGTTGTCCCTGTACAAATCCTTTCATCCGAAAAGTGTTAAACTTAGGCACTCCACTCATAGATGCAATAATAACCTTCTTGAGTCATGCATCATGGTGTAAGGGTACGTCATCACCTTACGCATGCAAGGATTTTTATTCCTCCCTGTGGATCACATGTATATTATGGATAACTCCACCCTCCTCATCATATGTCTCTTCCTCACTTTCAGACACCACTTCTATATAGTGATTTTTCCCTTTTCCCAAACACCTATGACCTGGCTGCCATGGTTCTTTGCAGGTGAAGCATAGTTTCTTCCTTCTTAACTCTCTTCTTGTGGCTTCATCCAACTTCCCCTTGCCTTTGTCAATATGTTTAGTATCTCAACCCCTTATAATGATTGAAGGTCTAGGTTTGAACCTGTTTTTGTTAGCTACCCCAATTAGATCTCGGGTGCACTCAATGGCACGCTGTAAGGTTACAGGCTTAAAATACTTAACCCATCCTTGCACAGGTTCGGTCAATTCTTCTAAATACATCATTAGTAATATGGATTCTGACATGTTAGGAAACATAACCAACACTCTCAGAAACTCCTCAATGAAGGATTCAATTGATCATATCTGCCTAATCTATGTGAGATCCTTGAAATGAAGTTTGAGATCCTCTCTGTCAAACCTGTCAATGAGTCTCTGGGTGAAGTCATGATAAAAAGTGACATGCTCGTGTCCCAAGGTGGTCATCCCATGAAACCACCAATCATGCACCTTGCCCATCAAGTACAATGTTGCAAACTTGATGGCATTTGCTTCCTCCATGGTATTTAATTGGAGATAAGCATCCATCTTTTGCACCGATCTTGTGGCTGATATTTTATTTGATCCATCAAAGGTTGGCAACTCCATTCTTCCTACCTTGCACCCTAGATCATTTTCGCCTCTATAACGATCCTTGGATTTTCTTTTCATATTGATATGGAAATACTACCCCATGGAAACATGTCTCCTAAATCCCATGCTCATGGCGTTGTACTCCCTTTCTGCGGTTTCCCATTCATCCCCTAGACTCTCATGATTCAAGGAACTAGTGTCCCTTCATTGTGCATCCAAAAGGTAGGCATGTACGCTCTAGGAGTAGATCTTCTAGCTGTGTGGGATTGGGTTGGTATACCTTCATTTGTTCTATGCCTTTCTACATTGCCTTTATGTATGGAATCCTCATGATTCTCATTTTCCCCATGAAACCCACTAGCATCATTATTTCCACCAAATAGGGGTGGATTTTACCATGTCTTTGCTCCATAAAATACTGAGAAAGAATACCTTGGTGTTTGCTTTGTTCCTCTACTAAGCCTATCATTTTGTCTTGTCCTCTTTGGAAATTTGCAAAGGATAGTTTTATTTCTTCCTACCCCAAGGATAAATGGTTCTGCATAATAACCTAGTTATTATGTAGTGCATAATTCATTGTTTGAGTCACCCTTTTAGCCAAGAAAGATGCCTCTTCTGATGTTTCATTTTTTGTCCCATGAGTTTCCCCCATACCGACTTCTAGTTTGTCTCCTTCATGAAAACCTGATACAACTTGTCCCTCATGACCTCTCCTCCTGGTCATCAGTGTTTTATCACAAGTTGGCGAAGGAAGTCACTTTGATACCACTGTAAATTTCCCAAGCAGATTCACTAGGAGCTTATGTGTTTATTTATGATCTGTTTGTATGATTTTGCTTGATTGTTTTGCAAGTTACATTCAAATTTGCACTGGAAGTGTTTTATTAGGTCTTACAACATATAAATGATGAAGATAACACAACAACATATGAAAATATCAATATACAAGAGAGACGACACAAGAGAATGAGCAAGAACTTCAGATCTAACCTTTATTTAGATAATAAACTGACCTCCATACATGGGGTCCACATATCTGGAATAATATAGATAAGATATATAATCTTGGGCTGAATATGCATCCAAGATACAAAAAAAGTGAAGATTAAGTCCTCCATATCCTCCAGTAGCAACATGCAAATATGAATAAGATCAATTTCTTCCCCTTCTAAACTATTGCACCAAGATCTAGCTGAATAGTGCATTTCTTGGCTGGGAAACCTCTAGGAATTTCAGCCTCCTCTGTTTTTCCTTCCAAAACACTGAAACAAACTATAGATCTATATATATGATGATGGTAGACACCCGTGATGAGTCTCTTCATATGTTGAGAGTGATTTAACCCTCCAACTCACCAGATCTACTCGTGACAGTGCACCCTCCTTCAGAAAATCCGTCCAATGATCACAATAAATAAATATGCAAGAGAAATACACCATTAATAACTAAGAAAGGGCACTCTAGGCTTGGAAAACCCTTCAGGAAATAGTTTCACCCCATATCTCCTTTCCTCTACTTAAATCGAACTGATCTTCTTCCAACAGTGCACCCCACTTGCAGAAAACCTCATGATCTATGCCCTACCTCTTTCTTCCACTGTAGAAACAAACTTGGAGCTAAATAGAATGGTGAGGGAGGAATCTTTCACCTCCTTGGCCAAGCTTGGAATAGGAACATAAGTATATTTCACCTCCTTGCTAGTCTCTAGGGTTTGTTTACTAAAAACCCTCAAAACATAAGCTGCATAGCTCAAGAAGCAATAAGAGAAAATGACTTGAATGTTGAGTGAGGCGCCCTCCTCTTTGTTTTCTACCTCTATCTTCTAATTTTCAGTTGAGTTACTTTATTGTCTTTTCTAAGGTTATTACTTTCTTTTCTCCTTAAGTCAAATAACCCTTTTTCTTCTTTATCAAAGTCACTTTAATAATATAAAATTAAGTTCCTCAGTGACACTTTAGCACCCCCTGACCCCTTTTACCCATGGGATTATATTCCAGAGGGGTGAGTAGACTACTAAGTCCTTTAATGTTGTCAAATAGAGGGGAATATTACAACTTGAGAGCCATGAACCAACAAGAGTTGAAAACAAAAAACTAGGAGCAGGAGAAGGAGTCGAGAACAAAGAACTGATAGGAGATGAGAACAAAAAACCCAAAGTAGGATAAAGAGCCAAGAAAAACAAACACAGAGTAGGAGTAGGAGATGAGAAAAATTAACTAGTAGGAGTCGAGAGCAAAAAACCCAAAGTAGTAGCAGGAGCCAAGAACAATAAACCTAGTGTAGGAGCAAAATCCAAGTACAACAAACCAACAAGTGCCAAGAACAACAACCCAAGATCAAGAGCAGGAGTAAGAGAAAGAATCAAGAACAATAAACCCTGAGTAGGAGTAGGAGTAGGAGCAAGAGCGAAGAACAACAAACTAGTAGGATCTTAGAACAAGAAAATTGGAGAAGGAGTAGAAGCATGAGAAAGAACCAAGAACAACAAACCCAGAGCAAGATTAGGAGCCAAGAACAACAAACTCAAAGTAGGAGTAGGAGTTGAGAACAACAAACCTAGAATAGTGGCCAATAACAACAAACTAGTTGGAGTCGATAACAACAAACCATAAAATGTTGTAAAAGAAACAGTTCATTTGAAAATTTTCATATATATATATATATATATGCACTTCTTTGGCTAATTTTTTTTCTAATTGTCAATATTTGGCTCCCTGATGGGAGAATTTTGTGTAGAAATTTTAATACAAATTATGTATTGCCTGGATTCTCTGGATCTAACAATTATATTCCACTCTTAAATACATAATCGATTCTACAAATATTCTTGCGGAATTTAAAACATGATCGGCAATTGCAATACTAGGAAGAAAGATTATTCACACATAACACAAATGTTTTACCAGGAAAGCATAAAGCTAAAAACCCCACTATCATATATTATGTATATATCATGAATCATGAAAAAATATATACAAAACTCTAATCCAAGATCTCTCATTACAATATACAATCGTTTCACACTGTCATACAAAAATTGACAAATTCATGTGCCAATTTACTGCTTCTAGACAACTTGCCTCCTCTGCGCAATCCTTGCTAATGGAAATCCCCATAATGAATGAATTCATTTTGCCTAGGTTGCACATTTCTCATGGGCACATCCACTATGTGTGTGGTTGCATGAGTGCACTCACAAATGTCACAATTGATAGTCAAACTATCCCTTTCACTTGTTATCTCAACCGGGTCTCCACTGTATCTGACATGCATGTAGTTAATAGTGGTAAATCTTCAGTTGCATGTGAGATCACTGATTGCGAATTAATTAATAATTAATTCACTAATATCTCACTAGTGTAAGTTCAGTTATAACTAGTACAACTGAGCTTAACTCACTTAACTAAGTTAAACTACTTTACAACTCACATAACTACACATCCAACTCTGTTATAACTTCGAATCACTCAATTACAACTAATTCGACTTGCATGTCCCACCAGTGAACCTTTGAACTCGAATTTCCTATAGCTAACTGATTTTCCACTTCAGTTAACTATTTCCAAGTGCTCATTGAGAATAGACTAATATTTATTGTCCAACTATTATTAAGGGATAATAATAGTCAACATACATCTATAAATAGA
>SNQJ01S0017146.1:96876-123177 GCA_010110895.2 Picea sitchensis
TTCCCTCAAGTGCATACTCTAACCTCAAGCCATTGAAAACCATTTCGATCTTGAATCAGTTGTAGCACCAAGAAAGTCTTTTTGCAAATTTGAATTCTATCCAATCACAAACTCAACTTCTGCAATTTCCTGTGCTCTGATACCATGTAGAAATTTTAATACAAATTATGTATTTCCTGGATTCTCCTGATCTAACAATTATATTCCAATGTTAAATACATAATCGCTTCTACAAATATTCTTGTGGAATTTAAAACACGATCGCCAATTGCAATATCAAGAAGAAAGATCAATCACACATAACACAGATGTTTTACTGGGAAAGCATAAAGCTAAAAACCCCACTATCATATATTATTTATATATCATGGATTATGAAATAATATCATACAAAACTCTAATCCAAGAGCTCTCAGTACAATATACAATCGTCTCACACTGTCATACAAAAATTGACAAATTCATGTGCCAATTTATTGCTTCCAGACAACCTGCCTCCTTTGCGCAATCCCTGCAATGAATGAATTCCTCTTGCCTAGGCTGCGCATTCCTCATGGGCACATCCACTATGTGTGTGGTTGCATGAGTGCACTCACTAATGTCACAATTGATAGTCAAACTATCCCTTTCACCTGTTATCTCAACTGGGTCTCCACTGGATTTGACATGCATGTAGTTAATAGTGGCAAATCTTTAGTAGCATGTGAGATCACTGATTGTGAATTAATTATTAATTAATTCACTGATCTCTCACTAGTGTAAGTTCAGTTACAACTAGTACAACTGAGCTTAACTCACTTAATTGAGTTAAACTACTTCACAACTCACATAACTACACATCCAACTCTGTTACAACTTCGAATCACTTAGTTACAATTAATTCGACTTGCATGTCCCACTAGTCAACCTTTGAACTCGAATTTCCTATAGCTAACTGATTTGTCACTTCAGTTAACTATTTCCAAGTGCTCATTGAGAATAGCCTAATATTTATTGTCCAACTATTATTAAGGGATAATAATAGTCGACATACATCTATAAATAGAATTCCCTCACCATCTATAAATAGACATCATCTATAAATAGAATTTGCTCATCGTCTAAAAATAGACTTCCACCTAAAAATAGCCCGAGGCTCTATTCTAGTGTAGGTGCATAATTTTCACTAGGATCTTCTTGTTGAATCTCAACATTTTGTAAATATATTTTCTGTGCCACATCAATGTGCTCTATTACATTTAACTTTTGGCCAAATAATATGTTCAACTAAATGTTAACAACATTTTTTGGTTGAAAAGTTGCGAAAAAACATTTTTCTCAGTATTATTGCCAAAAAACAGTAACCAAGGCCCATGTTTTCACCCTCCAATCACCTAACAACCCTCTTTTCCTTTTCCCCTCTTCTAATATCACGGTCCCCTTGTTGTTCCCATGAGCAACCATTTTGGTGGAATTATAATATTATGTATTTTCCTTTTTATGTATACTTTTACACAACCATAAGTACACCATGGAAAATATGACTACCACAAAGTAATCGTAGCCCTTCATTGGGACTAATACACATTCACTAGTTGGGCCTCAGTCTTAAGTTGTACACTATGAATATTTACAATCCATTCCACATTTTTAAAACACGAAATCATTATATCTTACCCTACTTGGATTATTTCCCATGACATAAACCACTTCACAAAATAATACATGGGTTATTACATATTATATTCTAGGGGTCAAAACTGGGATATGACATTCCCCTCCCCTTTGGAATAATGTCACCCTTGATGTTCTTTTCCTTTCAGGAATAAAATGATGTCTCCATCTTTCTATTCTTTAATTACTCTTTTTTTGTTTGTCATAAATGTGCTCGTAACTTACTGGGCCAACATTTCCACTATTGGCTAAGAAACCACAACCCAGGGGCATCTAAGCCGTCAAAATCACCTAGGGCTCACACCTAACCTGGGCCACACCATCCCTTTACATGGATAGACTTTTGGGTGTCTCCTTCCGACTAAACACACTGTAAGGGTATTGAACTTGGGTCGCCTAGCAAACAAAACCCACACCTTAACTGGTTGAGCTAGCGAGAATTGAATTTATATTCTTTAATTTAATCCACAATGTTATCCTCTCATTATAGGCTTGCATTCAATGACTATCTTGGACAACAATGTCCTACAATTCCTTTCACTACCTTGAGATGCTTCCAAGGGCCTTAACATTTCAACATATACCTACAATAAATATCAAGGAGTGCATATCTTAGCCATTTCTATGTAGTAATTATCCAATCCATAAGAATTTCAATTCAAAATTGAATCATATATATTCATATCCCAAGATAAAATATGCAAATTAGCCTATTATCTGTATGAATATATCTTTGCTTCACAACGCTGTTGTAACATCCCCGGCCACCAACAGGCTGGGTAACACTACTACGCAGAATATACACTTATATAATATATGCATTTAATGAATTTAAAATACATAATCACATTAAACAAATAACTTTTGCTATCATACGAAAGGAATGGAACTAACATTAATTCATATACGCAACAAAATACATGATAACATTCAAGCATCACAAACATGCATAACATAAAAATTAAACACATAAATGATACTTATCTTTTAAACTGGAGTAACTCCACCAACTACGTGCAGACCTTCCATGAACCTCCTAGCCTTAGACCACACTGCTCATCACGCTCAACAGTGGGTTACCCCCGAGCTAGGACTAAGCTCCACCCAAGGCAAGGGAATCCTAGACTAGACTGAGGTTAGAGAAAAACTGCATAGTGCAACCTGAAGGATTCTCTCCAGGAGCCTTCTTATGCCCACTACTCAAGGACTCTCATTGCCCACATGCCTGTTCGACCCGGGAGTATACACCTTCACTGTCACATAGTCCATCGACTGCTTCACCTCCTTCTTAGGGTCTCGACAACATGCCGGATTAGGAATTATCAAAGATATGTAGCTGGTGTTGGACTCTCTCTAGGAGAAAACCACTTCCCAACAAACTCTCTCACCTGGAGAGAGCTGCTCATAGACCTGACAACCTTCCTCTTCAACCACGGGCCCGACAACCCGCTTCTTCAACCAGTTTCAACTCAATTCCCGCAAGGTAAGGATAACAACAACAACAACAACATTCAGTTAACTCACAGGTGACAAATACAATAGGAAATTGGGTATAAACATCCAAACACGACAACAGTCCACACTAAGACACAACATGGCTCAGGCCATATCCAGGATCTATCGGGCTTCACAGTAAAAAAACATAGGTCGGCTTCATGGTTTTTGGTTCCAGAGGTGCATGAGGGTGCAAAGGTCGATGACGGAGGTCTCAATTTCAGATGGAGGATGGGAGAATGGCAGAACCCCCCAACACGGTTTGACTCTTGGGTTTTAACTGCATGAGCTCAGGTCGACACCTATCTCCCTGGAGCCACATGCACTCCATTTAGCATACGTTCCCTTTCCAGGAACTTAGGACAACACTCAACATGTCCACCTTAGCCTTCAAGAGTTAATAATAAAAGATTATTACTTTAGAGGTAAGCCCCCTAACTTATCCCCTAGGCCCAATTACTTAGCCCCCTCCCTTACCTAGCCTTGTGGAAGCTTAGTCCCCCATCACTCTTTCTTCATGGTCAGTCTGCACGCAACGATGTTTAATCTTTATTAATGTTATGTATAATTACATATACAAAAATAGGCTCCTGGCCTTTAACACTTAGGCTCTCTGGCCTAATAAACACACAAGCACACCAAATTATCAACACTCGACTCACCAGTCTACAAAACATGTTTACAATTCATAAATACAATAGGGGATCGTCCTTGGGGATATTACAATCCCCTCCCCTTATTTTTGCACTATCCTCAGTGCAACTCTTTACACAACATCAACAAGATTTCCAAAATCTTCAAAAAAATGCGGGTATTCTGCTCGCATAGCATCCTCATGCTCCCATCTCACATCCTCGGGAATGTACCAGGTCCACTAGACCTTTACAAGCCCTATGGCTCAATTATGGAGTTGTTTTCTCTTCCGGTCCAATATGCGCACAAGATGCACTTGCAAAACACCTTCTTTCTCCACCTGAATCACATTCCAATCAATAACATGATTAACATCAGGTATATATTTCTTAAGTAATGAAACATGAAACACATTATGTATAGTCATGGATGCAGGTAATGCAAGCATATATGCAACTGGTCCAATCCTTTCTAGGATTTCAAATGGCCCACAAAATCTGGCTGCCAACTTTGAACAGTTTCCCAGCTTTAGGGAACTTCTGTTGGATTTCACTTTCAAGAAAACATGGTCATGCACTTTAAACTCTCGGTGGTTTCTGTTCTTATCAGCATAACTCTTCTGCCTATCTTGGGAAGCCTTCAAATTCTGTTTAATCTTCAACATTTGCTCTTCCATTTCCTTGATCAAATCTGGCCCAACTATTGCTCTATCAGTTGGGTTATCCCAGCTTATTGGAGTGTTGCACTTTCTGCCATAAAGTGCTTCAAATGGGCTCATCTTCAGTGATGCTTGATACCCATTGTTGTAGGTGAATTCTACCAAGTGTAGGTAGTCTTCCCATTTAAATGGTTTGTCCATCACATACATCCTTAGTATGTCTTCTATTACTCGATTCACCTGCTCTGTCTGTCCATCAGACTTAGGATGATAGGTTGTGCTGAAGTTTAGATTCATTCTGAACCCCTTGAATAACCCTTTCCAGAATTTTGAGGTAAATTTTGGGTCTTTGTCCGACACAGTTGTCTTGGGAACACCATGCAATTGTGCTATTTCCCTCATAAAGATATCAACAACATTAGCTGACTTGTGAGTAGTCTTCAATGGAATAAAATGGGTATCTTTCGTAAGCTTGTCCACCACCACCATGATTGAATCATGTTGCTTTCCTATTCTAGGCAATCCTGTGATGAAATCCATTGTCACTACCTCCCAGTTCCACTCAAGAATGGGTAAAGGTCGTAGCAACCCTGCTGGGTGCCTGTGCTAAACTTTAAATTTCTGACATTCCATACGTGTGGCGATGTATTCAACAATCTCTTTTTTCATACCTGGCCAAAAGTAATGGCTCTTGGCTGCTGCCACAATTTTATGATATCCAGGGTGCCTAGCATAAGGCACATTATGCATTTCTTTCAAAATCATAAGTTTCAATTCCTAGACATTAGGTACATAAACTCTATTTTTGTACAGGAGTGTTCCATCAGTTTCCAATTTATAATCCTCCACTCTCCGTAGCATCTTACCTTGTTGTAGCTTTGCTACCAATTCCATGTATTGCAAATCTGCATTTGCAGCTTCCAAAATTCTACCCTTAATATCAGTTTGGTACATGCTAATGGATGTAGCATGTAGTTCATGCACTCTCTTGCTGAGTGCATCAACCACTTTGTTCACTTTTCCTTTAATATGCTTGATATCAAAGTCGTACTTACAAAGGAATTCCAACCATCTACTATGCCTAGCATTTAAGGTTGGCTGATCAAACAAATACTTCAGACTATTATGGTATGTCCTTAGTTCAAACCTCCTTCCCAGAATCATAGATTGAAACATCAGTGTATCAATTTAGAGATTTAATGTAAAAAAAACAGTGGCTGCAATAACGTATCCTTTTAATGGAGAATAGACAGATCAATCATTGTACTATTGTAGAGCTTATTTCTCCTCTTCAACATGCTTTGCAAAATAGGGTTTTCACCAAAGAAAATTGCACTAGACAACCCTATCAATGCTTTATACAATGGTTCGCTCAAAACAACAAGTCGATCACTATGATTTTCACCATGCTTTCATCACATAACAAAAATTTCAATGTCATTCTATGTGTCTTTGGTACATGGCCTTGTTCTCCTCATAATCTTTGATATCAGAAGATTGACAAAAGATTTGCAGCAGATCTAAGTAATTTCTGACCGATATATTGCATATGAATTGTTGTTACAAACATAATGAAAATGATAATAATAAATATAATAATTGTAATAATAAATAAAATCATTTAATTAATCAAGATGCACGTACCTCCTCACCTTGTGACCAGTCAATGCTATATAGCAACCATCACGAGGGTAGTGTAATCATCTTCTTCTTTATCATTATCAATAAATATCAATATTCATAATTATTCAATTTTCCAATGAATAACATTTTTCATGTTATAGTGGTATCAGAGCTTTCATTCTGATCCAACTTCCACCATTAATTTTCTTCCACTTATGCATTTTTCCCTATTAAATTAACCCCTATCTGTACCCTGTTCCTGACCCTACAGACCCCACAACCCGTAAATGGTTTCTAAAACTGTATCCCGTCTCCCCATCCCTCCTAAAACCCTGTCCCTCCTACACCCCCGCGTCCCCACACACTATGCATCCTACACTACCCCCCTCGACACCCCCCGACCCTGTTCATGTTCCTAAAACCCCCACATCCTACACTACCCCCATAACCCCGTAACCCCATCCCTCCTAAACCCTATCCCTCCTACACCCCCACATCCCCACACACTCCACATCCTACCCTACCCCCCTTGACACCCCCCTGACCTTGTTTCTGTCCTAACACCCCCGGCCCTGATCCTAACACATACACTTACCTATCCCCCGTAACCCTTCCCGATTATGCAGTGTCATGTCCGTATATAGACCCCAAAGCTCTGGCGTCTAAGTAACCCTTCTGGGTGTCTGACCCTTCCCAGTGTCTAGTGTCGCAGACCCCCGCGCCCTTATAGACCCAAAACTCCCCGCGTCTCGTAACCCTTCTCGGTGTCTAGCCTCTGCATATCGCACGAGACTCGTCCCGCCCACCCCCAACCACACACACACGTCCCATTCCCGGTCCGCACCCAACTGACAGACCTGACACACACGTCCCATTCCCGGTCCCCTCACTAGCGGCCTTTCATTACCATTCATGACTTCTTGTAAAGTAGTGACCCATTCTCACCCTCACTTAATTTACATTAATTATAATATATATACCTTATGTTAATTTATTGTATATAATATATATAATATCTACATATACATAAAATAAAATTAATATAAATATATATTAATAATTAATATAAAATAAAAATAAAAAATTGCAAGGATGGTCAACAACAAAGAACTTAAGGCCGATGTGAACAAATGCAGAGATGACGTCAACTGTGTAAGGTACCGACTTAAAAATGTGGAAAAAACACAAAAATACATGAATGAAAAAATCTATAAATTACTCGAGACTGAGAGAAAAATTGATCAGTTAATACAACAAGGTGAAATATTATTGGCGCTCTCCAAAAACGATAAAAGTCAAACAAAAAGAAGATTTGATGAACATAGTGAAAAAATTGAACAATTAATGGAACGTGTCGAGGCCTTATTTGTAGAGACCTTATCTTATCGAAGATCACCACTAAGCCCGAAAATACCAGAAATAAATTCAAAAAATCAAGGAAACCATGAAATTCTAAAGGAAATTTTTTCGAGAAATATGCACACACCTAGGTTCCATGACAGAGATTACCAGAAATTTAAAAAGGAGTTACCAAAATATGATGGCAATGACCATAGAGGAGTTGTTGTTTGGATAAACAAAATGGATGGAATTTTTGAATCAAACCCCCCATTAGGTGAATGCGAGAAGGTAATGATATCCTCTAATAGTCTAGAGGGAGAAGCTTATTATTGGTACCTTTGGTGGTCCAGGAAATGTGATGCCCATTCCTTCCACTGGAAGAATTTTACAACAACCCTACTTAAAATATTTCATGATGAAGAGGATGACGACCTGTATAACAAGTTCGTGCATCTCAAACATAAGGGAAATGTAAACAATTATACACACGAATGGGAGGTTCGCGCAACAAGGCAATGTAGATTCACAGATGAGCAACTCATGAAAATGTACATATGTGGCCTAAAAGATTACATCCATAGTGAAATTAAACTATGGAATCCTAAAACAATTGAGGATGTAAGACACACAACAAGGCTAATAGAACAAAAAAACAAGTTCAATAAACCAACATTCACAAGTCCAGAAAGGTTAAATAAATATCCAGACGATAGAACGAAGAAATACACTATAGACAAACCTAACAAGTATTTACCACCTCATCTGAGGGAAGGTCAAGCTAGTCATCAAGACTCAAATAAAAAACGGAAAAACAAATGCTGATATTGTGGAGACAAATGGTCACTTGGGCACAAATGCAACAATAAAAAATTATATTCTTGTAAAGTAGAGAAATAATCAAGCACATCTGATAGTGATTTAGATAACGAAAGTGAAGAGGAAGGTGAGGCCCCCAATATAGAAACCGATGAGGCCATGCCCAAGATATCCCTGGCTGCAATAACAAGAATAACACAACCTCAAACATTAAAACTCTGACAGTAACTGCCCTTGGAATTCCCTGCACTTTCCTTGGGTTTCCTTCATCATCCAGGCAAGTGAATTCCTTGTTATGACAGTCTAAGATGGCATGGTGTTGGTCCAACCAATCCATCCCAATTAGACAGTCATAGGAACCCAAAGGTAAGATGTTCAATTCAACCCTTGTGCTCAGTCCATTCATGTCCGCTGGACAAGACTTAACCAATTCCGTAACCTTTCTCTTGGTTCCTGTAGCCAACTGCACTAACCAAGATTTTCCATGTTTTATTCTTGATAATTGCAAACTTTCCACCACTCTAGGATCTATATAACTATGACTATTCCCCGAATCAATTAAAATAGTAAAGGGTTGGTTATTGATAATACCTTCAACTTCAATCATGTGTGACTGATATTCTGCTTGCTTGTTGTCCAGGGCTGCGTAGATCCTCGGTATTCTACTGCCCATGTACTCCACTGTTTCATCTTGCTGAACATTATGGACAACTCTCACTTTGCCATTTTTGTGGGGACAGTCTCTGTACTTGTGGTTCCCCTGACAACCCCAACAATGAATGGGCGTCTGCCTTGGCCTTTGTCCCCCTACGTCAGCCATTCTCGGCTCTCTAAACGATGGCTGCTCTTGAGGACTGTTTTTGAAAAAGGGAGGTTTGTTTCCCTTCTGCCTCTGCTCTTTCTTAAACTTTTTCTGGTCATCCCAAGCCTTCCGAAAAGTAGGTTTTTCTCTTTGTTGTTCACATAAGCATTTCGCTCTTATTATAGTTTCTTCCATAGTCTTAGGGTCATCATACTGGATCTTGTCCCCAATGGAAGGTGGCAGTCCACTCAGATATCTTTGAATCTTGACAGTCTCATCTTTGATGAACACAACATACTTCAGTAATTCCAAAAACCTTCGTTCGTATTCATCAATGGTCATGCTTCCCAGCTTGAGTTCAAAGAACTCTTTCATCTTTCGGTCATAATATCTTTTAGTCAAGTATTTCTTTTCGAAATACCTCTTGAATTCTTTCTAGGTAACGTCCTTCTCTTTAATGTGTTGCACCTGCACAAGTTGATCCCACCACATTGATGCTTTTCCTTTCAGTTGATACATCACAATTCTTCCTTCTACATGAGAGGAAGAATTCTGTAGTTGGAATTATTTCCTCATGCCAAGCAACCATGTCTCGGCATCTTCCTCCTTCTTATGTTCTCCATCAAACGTAGGAGGCTTAATCTTGTTCATTTCTTCCTTCAGTTCATCCACTCCAAATCTCCTATGTTTTCTGGTAGGAGATGGGCTTGAACTACTGCATACCTCATTATTGGAATTTTTCGAGGAGTGACGATGATGCCTGCTAACGCTTCTTGATCTTCTTTTCTTCTCAGGGGTCTTGCAACTCCCTGTTTTGCTTGAGTCACTCTCCTTATCCAACTTCTTTTCGATTCTTTCCAGACTCTGCATCAACTTTAGATTGAATTCACCTTATTGTTCCTTAGCTTTCATGAGCTTCTTGTTATCTGCTCGGTTAGTCTGGGCATATTTCTGCAATCGATCAATGATTTTCATCATATGCCCTTCCTTATCTATCTCTTATCCATGTCCATTGGAGTTCGATCCTTCAACTCCCAAATGGACATCCATTCCTTTTGCTTCATTCTCTGAACTGGAAGCAGTCCGTGCCTCTTCCATTTCTTTGCACTCAGTGGCAACTCTATTCGGTTCTGGCACTCGTTAAACTTCTGCAAACACAATGTGAAAACAACCGGAATTTGTCAGGCCATCATTCCTTAACAAATCCCACAACATTCATAAACAAATCTGATTCAATAAAACTTTCAAACTCCATTTTATTTCGAGGCTCTGCTCTGTGAAGTTTTCAGGCACTAGCCCCTTTCTCTCAGTCCCCAACCCACATGACCATGGTTCATGACCAAGCGCTATATGAATAAGCACTTACTTGGGCCTTTGGCCTTCGGCTTCGGAAGATTTCCAAGGACCACACAACAATCTCTCAGAGTTCAAATTACCGGACTCACGAAGTAGGGTGGATCAATAGTCTATGACTACCCAACATCCAATGGCTGACACCCACTGTGGAACTTCAAGCATGTGAGCTTTGGGACTTTGGAGCTTCGGAGCTCTGGGACTTCGGAGGATTTCACATCTGCACACCCCTAACGCCCCAAACCGTTAATTTTTTAACACTTCCATGTCATCTTTGATGACGTTATTACGTTTCGTCACCTCGTCATTACGAAACTTTTGAAAGTTCTTTCTTTGGTTCGCTTATGAACCATTCTTCCAGAGTGTCAAGTCTCCAGACTTCACAACCGGTGCCATGCGTCCATTGGGACCCACGGTTTCTCACAACACTTAACGCCTTTCAAATTGTGGGGTCATGCATCCGCAGTTTGGAGTAACCCACAATTCCTTTGACGCTGACACGTAACCCCTCGGAAAAACCATGGTTTGGATTGCGGAACCACCCTGAGAAATTAATTCCCATGCAATTTGGGTCCCCGCAATTCCTCCTAGCCGTCGATCTGGATGTATCGCGATCAATGCCAGTGTGGCCCCCCTGAACTTTAACCATGTTATTCAACCTCAGCTCCCACATAGTACAACTGTAATCATTTTGGGTGGGGGCACTTGGAATGTATAGGAAAGGTCCACGTCACCTCTAGGTGACGTCATCATGACTCACCACTTCGTCTCTTCGGAATTTTCAACTCCTCTATGCTCACTTTTTTTCGGAGCGCTTTTCCCCAGAGTTCATGATCTACCGATGCATGTCCTCCTTCATGATCAACGACTATGAGTGACTTCGGCACTTCGGAAGTTTTTCACACTCCACACTTGAAATCCTCCAAAGTGACTTTCCCCGAAGTCTCAGATCTGTTGACACGTACCCCTCTGGCGACCAACGACCAGGATCTACATCAACTATTTCACTTTCTCCTCGATCACAGAACTTCCGAAGTGCTCTCACTCCGGAGTTGTGGATCTTGCACCACCTGTCAACCTGGATCGGACGGTTGTCGATCCTTTGTGCTCAGATCCGATGGCTTGGGATCTGTTTTCTCCTCAGCGCTCTCCTTTGCTTTCCTGGACACAGTTCTAACGGTCCAGACTCCTTCCAACAACAAATTCGATGACTGTTGTCGCTCCTCCTCCTGAGATTCGTTTCTCGAACCCCTTTCTCCTTAGAGGGTTGCTTCGACGCTTAGTCGACTTTCGGATCTGTGAACTCCTTGCAACAGATTTTCGTGTCCCTTCACGAGAAAACTCAATCTATTTCTCCCGAGCGTTTTGATTCAAATACTCTGTCGACGCACTCCTTGCACCCAAGGACACTCTGAACCTCGAATTTTGTCCCTTTCGACAACAATTCACTTTGAAATATTTGTCTGTTAACCACTAACATGGCCCATCCAGGCTCAGTGTCGAAACCATGCTCTGATACCATATTGTAACATCCCCGACCACCAACAGGCTGGGTAACGCTACTACACGGAATATACACTTATATAATATATGCATTTTAATGAATTCAAAACACTTAATCATAATAAACACAAAATTTCTTCTATCATACGAAAGGAATGGAACTAAAAGTAATTCATATATGCAACAGAATACATGATAACATTCAAGCATCAAAGACATGCATAACATATAAATTAAGCACATAAATGATACTTATGTTTTAAACTAGAGTAACTCCACCAACTACGTGCAACCCTTCCACGAACCTCCCAGCCTTAGACCACACTGCTCATCATGCTCAATAGTGGGTCACCCTTGAGCTGGGACTAAGCTCCACCCAGGGTAAGGGAATCCTAGACTAGGCTGAGGTTACAGGAAAATTGCACAGTGCAACCAGAAGGATTCTCTCCAGGAGCCTTCTTACACCCACTACTCATAGACTCTTATTCCCCACATGCTTGTTCCACCTTGGATTATACACCTTCACTATCACATAGTCCATCGACTGCTTCACCTCCCTCTCAAGGTCTCAGCAACAAGCCAGATCAGGAATTCTCAAAGCTCCGTAGCTGGTGTTGGACTCTCTTGGGATAAAACCACTTCCCAGCAAACTCTCTCACTTGGAGAGAGCTACTCATAGGCCTGGCAAACCGCCTCTTCAACCACGGGCCTAAGAACTCGCTTCTTCAACCAGTTTCAACTCAATTCCTGCAAGGTAAGGATAACAACAACACCAACAACATTCAGTTAACTCACGGGTGCCAAAAACAATAGGAAATTGGGTATAGACATCCAAACACGACAACAATCCACACTAAGACACAACACGACTCAGGCCATATCCAGGATGTGTCGGGCTTCACAGTAAAACAACACAGGTCGGCTTCACGATTTTTAGTTCCATATATGCGTGAGGGTACATAGGTCGATGACGGAGGTCTCGGGTTTAGACAGAGGATGGGAGAATGGCAGAACCCCCCAACACGGTTTGATTCTTGGGTTTTAACTGCATGAGCCTAGGTCGACACCTGTCTCCCTGGAGTTGCATTCACTCCATTTAGCATATGTTCCCTTTCCAGGAACTTAGGACAACACTCAACATGTCCACCTTAGCCTTCAAGAATTAATAATAAAAGATTATTCCTTTAGAGGTAAGCCCCCTGGCTTAGCCCCTAGGCCCAATTACTTATCCCCCTCCCTTACCTAGCCTTGTGGAAGCTTAGTCCCCCATCACTCTTTCTTTGTGGTCGGTCTGCACACAACGATGTTTAATCTTTATTAATGTTCTGCATAATTACATATACAAAAACAGGCTCTTGGCCTTTAACACTTAGGCTCTCTGGCCTAATAAACATACAAGCCCACTAGCTTATCAACACTTGGCTCAACAACCTACAAAACATGTTTACAATTCATAAATACAACAGGGGCTCATCCTTGGGGATACTACAACTTCCCTGACGAGATTCAACTCAATGTGCTCTCTGACACACCCAAAATACATATTTCCTTCTTGATCCACACTAGCACATACTATGAATCTCTTAAAAAAAATTCATTCTAGTTGCCTCTTCCTTTCTGCACTCACCCTTTCAAGCTCAGGCATCCCCTTCTATGCTAAAAAATGTCTCAAGCAATCCATCTTGCCAAGGTTTTCACATGCAAAGAGAGCACAAACTTACAGAGTCTTATTACCAGAACATCCCATTAGCAACATTACATAAACACTATCTTAAGGTGATCAAGGCATATCTTATGGTTCTAGTGTCATCATGGTAGCATCCTCCCCATGCTTTCCAACTTAAAACAACCATCATTTTTCCTTACTAGAGAAACCCACCATCTCACTTATATCATAAAAATACAATTACCATGAGATGTTATCATCAAAATTTCTACAAATTTTTTTGAAATATGTTTTATACAGAAATCAGATTTCAAAACTATAAGATCCTTCTCATAATCATTGGTTATTGCATGCAGTAGTCACTAGTCTTCATTATGGACTCACACTCATTGCCATATCCAAGAAAATTTTATCTACACCATGTCCTCATTAACATAGCTCTCATTCAACCAAACAAAATGTGAAACATAGTTACTGAATTGATGAGAGTTGTGACCTCAAAATGAGAACTCTAGCTCTCAAATCCATATTTTGGGGTCAAAAACACCAAAATTAACCTTCAAATTATTAAGAATTAAGCATTAGCATAGCGACACAAAATATGGCGGAAAAGGCTTTAAGCCATTCTGATGCCCCTTTTTATTGATTTCATGATATTAATTTATAGTACGTAGATTGACCAGATCTAGATCTGGATCTCATTGACAACTCATCAATGGATCAGTACAACACCTTATGAATATATGATGTTTACAACTCATATCAATGTGGTATTAGACTTTGTGATTGTCTAGGGACTCACAATCTAACATTCTGCCCCCCTTGTTTTTTGGCGGAAAGAAAGGAACGTTTGGCTTGGTATGAAATTATTTTGTACAAAGATTTAAATTCACCATTCACCCTTCAAAATACCTTTGTAAAAGAGAGAATCATTTGTCGCATGATGCACTCTCAGGTGTTAATAAAAAGATCATTTTGTTGTGGTAGATGTGTCCTAGACCACCCCGAAATGGAATAAGGGGGTCTAAGGAACGTGGTGTACTCGTTTTTTCTTTGATGGTTATGTTGTTTTGTGTCTAGTGTTTTGACACTCATATTTAATTTGGAAAGCAAATCAAACACACTCTGCTCATGGGTTCATAAAGTATAATCGTAATGACACAATTGGGAAGTAAAAGCGTGTAATGAGAGAGAAAATTGTTATTTGTTCCTCTAATATTTTGAAGTATTAAATTGCTCATTACATTGTAAACATTAAAAGATAAATTATTGAATCTGAACATTAAATTGTACAAAGGGAAAAGTTGCAAAACCCTTTCAAAGTCAATTGTTAATGTCATCATCAAGACCTGCCTAAAATTTGAATAAGGAGGTCAGGTGAATCATCAAAATTACATAATTATAATCACATTTTAGGGTGCATGATCGATAGTACCCAACACCCTAAGTGCAACATCAAATCAAGTGAGTGTGCAAACAAATTCAAGTGAGAGTGACAAGTGAGAAAGAGAATAATAAGAAATGGGAAAATGAGGAAAGCATTTACAAAATGCCTCTCAAGAAATCAAGGAATTGCAAGAGGACAACCATGAATTGCAAAATCAAGTTAAAATTCTTGAGTGGACGTTAATTCAAAAGCAAAAACTAATTGATCACATGGTTGATACAATATAGTCAACAAATGATCTTCGAGATGAAATAGAAATGAAGGATCAAATGATTGATGCACTTCAGATAAAATTAAGAGAAAAACATATTCAAATTGATGACATGATTGATGCAACATATACAACAAATCAAAAGGTTGATGCAAGTGTGATACAAAAGATTTAATAGAGAAAATAGATGCAACATGTGCTATAGAAGAGTTCACCCAAATGGTTGATGCAGAATGTGATACAAATGAGATCATGCAAAAAGTTGATGCGGCTTGTGAAACACAAGACATAATGAAAATGGTTGATGCTATATGTGATATGAAAGACTTGATAGCTAATGCGCAAGACACAAAAGATATGGAATCTTCCATGCAATTGATGGAGGAAATATTTGTCAAAGATGCGATCCAGATTTATGAGCGGAACGAAATAAATAACAGACTGAATACAATAACACATAGATACTAAGAACAACAACAAATTTCTAGTGAACAATAACTTCTATTGAATAATAAAATAGGCTGAAACTGTAAAACTGCAGAACTAAAAGCAACTTGCTCGAATGGTGGTAGCTATCTTTGAGAAGAGATGTGGCTACTACGTGCATCCGTCTGAGTAAAATGATACCAATGAGGCTCCATAGGCCTTTTAAACATTACTCGTGAATTCTAAAACCCTAGATATCCAAAAACCTAACCCTAGGAGATGAAATGCCAAAAGTTATGTGGGCCTGATGGGTAAGTTGGTACCTCAGCTTTCTGAGGTCGTAACTTTTGCATACGACCTCCGTTTTAGGCATGTGATAGCCCGTTGGAAAGGTATTTTTGAGAACTACACATTATGCCATAAAACTTTGGCTTCGTCTACAGTTTTACTGTGGCAAGACAAAAAGAACTGTTTAGGGCCCCAAAACGAACCTGGAAGTACAAAAATATGTACTAACATGGAAACTTCCAAAATAAGTCAGTTGGAATAGGTGGGCGGCCTCCAATATCCACCTGGATGCCGTGTAGGGCTTCAGGATAGCCCTGGAAGTGAAAAACCTACAATTACAAAGAAATGCCATCATTACAGAAAAACGTGTTGAACTAAAAACTGTCAAGAGGAGCCAGTTGGAATAGGTGGGTGGCCACCAATATCCACCTGGATCAAGATGAGCCCCAAGAAGAAGCACAAAATGAAAGCAACAACGCCAACAACAGATGTGAAGCAGTAAAAGAACAAAGTCAAAATGATCTTTCCAATATGTTTGTCAGACCTTGGGAATAATTATCATTCAACCAAACTCGACATGGATTAGGATATGAAAAAATCAACAACTTTCATATCCCAAATTACTCTAAACCAATTCAGTTTGTGAGAGCATGATTTCTTGAAGAAGTGAATAATATTACGAATAAGTGCCAACATTGTCATAGAGTTGGTCACTTGGAGTCACAATGTTTTGATATCCATCCTTGTCTTCAATGTGGGAACACAATTCATCTCTCAGAAAAGTGTCACAAGAAGAAGAGGGTTAAACAAACAATTAATTATGGATGGATAAATTCATGGAAATGGAATCAACAAGTAAAGAAGCTACATCAATCTTACCGTCTAGTCAAGACAAAGGTAAAGCCACATCTACATGGAGAAATGACAACAATAAAAAGATTTCAAACAACTATTCTAGATGATTTTGGTGATGATCGAGATCCAATTCTATATATTATTTCAAATTAAGTCCAAAGTGGTCCCCTTATGACGTAGCTTTCAAGCATGGCCCTCACGGGATGAGATAACATGTGATTTTTTCCATGTGCCCACTTCAAGTTGTACACAAATGGAATAAAAATGAATTTTAATTCAAACATGAATAAAAAATGGTACTCTCCACACCTCAAGGTGGGGAACAGATTAATGAAAATGATACCTTTTTACACATTTAGAGGGGAGTGAACATGGTTAGTGGTAAACCAAAAACCACCACATTGTTCAAATATCAATGGTTAGTGGTAATCCAAAACCAATTCAAGCATTAATGGAAGATGGTTAGTGGTCATCTAAAACCACCACATGGTTCAAGTGTCAATGGAATATGGTTAGTGGTCAACCAACAAAACCACGACATGAAGAATCCAAAGCTTAAGCTTAGATTCGTTCAATTATGAATCATTGATGATTAGAAACATCCAAAGCTCAAACTTGGATCATGTCAACCAACTTCAACAAACTTCTCACCTTGCACCTAATAGGGGGAACATATCATATATCAATGATGATAGTTAGGCTTCAAGATTCAAATTCCTATCATTCATAAAAATCAATCAACATTCGAGAATTCCAACATAACAATTGGTCTCCTCAAATCAAAAGAATGGGAATATTCAAACATGACGATTGTTCACTTCTAGATTTAGATATTGACATTTTTTCAGGCATATCTTCATCGAAGCTCAATTCAACAGTTTCAAATTGAAGATGATACCGGTTATTGTTTCCTTATTGGTACAATTATTCAGACTTGTGATTGAGGGGGGAAATCTTGGACTGTGAGTCCCTAGACAATCACAAATTCCGAGAGCACACTGATATGATTTGTAAACCTCATCTATTCATGAGGTGTTGTCATGATCTATTGATGAGTTGTCAGTGAGATCTAGATGTGGTCAATCTATGTACTATAAATTCATATCATTAGATCAATACAAATGTGCATTAGAATGGCTAAAGGCCTTTTTTTCCAATTCTTGTCTTGTCTCATCTTATTCCATTTCAAGATGGTCTAAGACACATCTACCACAACAAAATGGTCTTTTTATTAAACACTTGAGAATGCATCATGCGACAAATGATTCTTTCTTTTACAAAGGTCTTTTGAAAGGTGAATGGTGAATTTAAACCTTTGTACAAAATAATTTCACACCAAGCCAAACGTTCCCTTCTTTCAACATCAAATAATTTCACACCAAGCCAAACATTCCCTTCTTTCAACATCAAATAATTTCACACCAAGCCAAATGTTCATTTCTTTCAACATCCTCGTAAAAAGTTCCTTTTTGTCAACATCAAATAATTTCACACCAAGCCAAACGTTCATTTCTTTCAACATCCTCGAAAAAAAGTTCATTTTTTTCAACATCAAATAATTTCACACCAAGCCAAACGTCCATTTCTTTCAACATCAAATAATTTCACACCAAACCAAACATTCATTTCTTTCAACAACCTCACACCAAGCCAAATGTTCATTTCTTTCAACATCCTCGAATTTTTTTTATTTTCTTTCAACATCAAATAATTTCACACCCAAGCCAAAAGTTCGTTTCTTTCAACATCCTCGCACCAAGCCAAACGTTCGTTTCTTTCAACATCCTCGAAAAAAAAAGAAGGAGATTCCTTTTAAACCTTCTTTTTGTTAAGATCAATTTTAACACATTCAATGCTAACAATTCACCCAAGTCACAACTATTGTATTCTTCAAACTAGAATGCCCAGCCAGAAAACATCCTACGAAAAATTACAGTTTGTGTTGGGCCGTATGAATACAAAGGTGCTATTTACATGAATAGATTGAATGTGCGATAAAAGACCTTAAAAAAACACTAAAAAATTACCTCAATTTTATGGTTTTCTAGCTGTCAATGCGCTTCCCTTTTACGATTGATAATCCAATGGCATCTAAAAGCCTGGAAATTTGTGGCATCCACAGGAAATTGTGCCTTTATCTCAGGAATCCATGGAACTATCTCTGTGCCACTACAATTATCCTTCTCCATGACAATTAAAACACACCCAAATTCAAAGTAATGTTATTAATAGGAATCGAAATGAGGTCGGAAGGAGGGTGATGAGCGAGCAATATGAAGAAGCATATCATCCATGGGCTGGGTTGTTGGAAAAAATATATAAAAATATTGTTGCAGATCCAAGGGAAATTGTGGGTATTTAACTGATCCTTTCATTGAAATCAGCCAAATCCCATTTGTTGATGGCGTCAAACACTACTTGAGATTGTACAGACTGTGAAGAGACTCTGTGCGCAGACTTTCTTCGGTGGCAGCTCGCTGAACTCCAAATCGGATTGCTGTCATATGGATCTTTTGCATAGTGTGTGTGGGATTCGAACCTGTAATGTCGGGACTTGTCAAATCTGTGGCACAAGAGAAAAAACGCTTTCATCTGCACTCTCAACCTACATAACCTCAACAAATTGCACCAATTTCCACCTTTTATCTGCACACATCTGCTCCATGGGTGATGCGAGCTTCTTCCCAGAAACATAGATCGAAACATCAGTGTATCGATTTAGAGATTTAATGTAAAAAAAACAGTGGCTGCAATAACGTATCCTTTTAATGGAGAATAGACAGATCAATCATTGTACTATGGTAGAGCTTATTTCTCCTCTTCAACATGCTTTGCAAATTAGGGTTTTCACCCAAGAAAATTGCACTAGACAACCCTATCAATGCTTTATACAATGGTTCGCTCAAGTCGATCACTATGATTTTCACCATGCTTTCATCACATAACAAAAATTTCAATGTCATTCTACCAGACATATTAGGTGGCTTTTGGTACACGGCCTTGTTCTCCTCATAATCTTTGACATCAGAAGATCGGCAGCAGATCTAAGTATTTTCTGAGCGATATATGGCATATGAATTGTGCACGAAAAATCTTGATTTGAGAAAAAAATGATGTCCAAATTGAAGTAGATCTGTGCTTTTATTGGTGTAAGAAGCATCATTATTCTCTTATGGATCACTACCATCGAGAACTACAATTCCTCACCTTCAATGGATTACTACCATGAAGAAACTAGGTCCTTTAAGACTTAACGAAGCTCTTATATTATCAACTTTTTTACCATGGCTTTGATACCATGTTAAGAATTGAGCACAAACATATAGAAACAAAATATGGCGAAAAAGGCCTTAAGCCATTTTGATGCACATTGTATTGATACGACGATATGAATTTATAGTACATAGATTGACCAGGTCTAGATCTATATCTCACTAACATCTTATCAATAGATCATGATAACACTTCATAAATAGATGAGGTTTACAAATCATATCAATGTGCTCTTGGACTTTGTGATTGTGTAGGGACTCACAATCCAACACAAATCAATAAGTGGTGTTATCGGCAACACCCTTTTTTGGGGGGGTTAATATTACCACCTTTTGCAACTATGGCCTCAACAATCTCGTAATGTTTCCAACAAAAGACTTAAAATCAACCCCCAATTTTAAAAGCGGTGTCAATAGTAGCACCATTTTTTTGTTCGGGATCAAAATTACAATTTCTTTGAAACCATGGCATTAACAATTAGTATTGTTGTCAACAAAAATGTTAAAATCAATACCAAATTGAAAAGTGTCGCCAAGAGCAACACCCTCCCATTTTTCCCACGGGGTCTCCATTCGATCAACCTATGACATAGTACCTACATTTGTGGGATATTAAATAATACATATAATTTTACTAGATATTGATAAATACCTACCAAAATCATTTTTCTTGAACATCCTTCCCAATAAATTTTGCTAATAAAAATAACCTCTATTTTTACTAGATATGCCATATTTTTACTAAATACCCCTTTTTATACCCCCCAATACATAAAAATCCCCTCGTACACCACATCCCCTCCAATACCTATAAATCCCCTCGTACTCGACATGCCCCCAATACCTATAATATATTGACTCTATTTTTCACAATTTAAAAACCCCCTTTATGAATGAACATGATAAGATCTTTGTGAACAAGGTGAATCCCCCATGATTTTTTCAAGGTCAAAATTACATTTTTTTTGAAACCATGGCCTTGATAACCAGTACTCTTGCAACTAAAAATTAAAATGAATCCCTGAATCAAAAAGAGGTGCCATAGGTAACATCCTCGCCTTTTTTTTCAAGCCTAAAGATGTAACATTTTTGAAACTATAGCCTAAAACCCTCGTGTCGTTGCAAACAAAACCATAAAAAAAGAAGATTAAAAAACTAAAAAATAGTAAAATAAATAAAAATAGATAGGGAAAAACAAAAACAATTGTTGGAGATATTACACACTCACCTAGTATTTCATTTCCTAGGTTGAATAGTCTATGTTGAGGGCACCCCAGGTTAGAGATATTCTCCCCTAGATGAGGGTGCCACGTCTCTTTAGTCTTGAGTTAGTTACACCGTAGTTAGACTAGTGAAGTGGAGTCTTGCATGGCAACCTCGGTTTATCACCAAGTGTTGCATGCATACCTCGGTGTCATCACCATGAGTGCACACTTACCTTGGGATCATCACCAAGAATGTGACACACATGTAAATTCATGATTCTCTCCTCACCCCACTAGTGATTAGTCAGTTAACTGATGACCACATGTCCAGTTAACTAGGACTAGGTGGCAGTTCACTCCAGAATCTGTCCGTGACTGTCTATATCTCTCTAGATCACTACTATGGTGAATTAGTTTGCTTATGTAGAATATGTTATGTGTATTTTTACCATTGCTCATTCAATGAATACAATTCTTTTGATTCTTTTCTCTCATCTCTTCTCTCCTTCTTTCAATTTGCAAGATTTGTACAAATTGTTTTTAGCTAGATTCTCCGTGCAGATTTCACCGCAATTCTACATGGTGTCAGAGCACATAGGTTGTTAGGATCAAGGTGCACATGTATCTTATTTGAAAGTATAGAAGGAATATGTGGTTGAAAAAGATGGATTTTTCACCGAAAATACTTCTCACCCCTCATAACTACTTCGAGTGGATGCTAAAAATTATGCATCAACTCAGATGCAAAGGCTTGTACGGGATTACTATGGCTACAGAAGTTGAGCCAACTTATTCTATTAATAAGAGCATGTATCTCAACCACACGAATGAGGCTTATGACCTCCTTTGTGTGTCTATGTCCCTGAGCTTATGTTTCACATTGAAGCTTGTACCATACCAGATGAGATTTAGACAAAGTTGGAGGATCTCTTTGGAAAACAGGATGAAATGAGAGGCCACATGCTCGAGGTCAAGTTAAATTCCTTAGATCCAAGGAATTTTGACAACATCCAAGACTTATTTACAAAGTTCAATTCCCTCATCCTTCATCTAAAGAGATGTGGTGTTGATAAATCAACTCAAGAAACCTAGTTGATCCTTTCTGTTCTTGCAAAACTTGGTTCAGATTATGTTGTTTTCGTCTCATATTTCCATACAAACATATTCGCTTCAGGATCTACCTGGAAAATGCTGACATTAGATCAATTTATTAAATCCCTCATGCATAAGCAAGACAAGCTCATTAGAATGTGGATAATCAAGGGATCCAATGTGCATGCACTTGTTATGCATGATAGAAGTAGTGCATGCAATCCAAATACCAAGAAAAAAGGAAAGGGAAAGGTGCATGCAGAGCCAAAGAAGGAAGGGTACTCAAAACCCTTCGATGATTCCTCAGGCTCCAAAGGTGGAAAAGGAAAGAAAGAGAAGACCAAGTGCAGTTACCGCAACTGCGTTTATCATCTTGAGTTTGCATGCATGGAGAAATAGATTGATCAAATGGGACATATTCTTCAGAAGAACAACCTCAAGGATCACATTCCTGAAGCTACCAAGAAGAAGCTGAAAGATCAATACAAACGAAGTAACTCTCATGCACTGATTTCCACAAACTCTTCTCTTGATGCATGGATCTTAGATTTAGGCGCATCCCACCATATGGAAACAACATAGAATGTTTTATCTTCTATTTATGCATGCGCGGGTCCTCCCATCCTCATGGGAGATGATACCCCAGTTGAGGTAATTGGCCAAGGGAAAGTAGAACTCCCACACAAAATTCCAAAATTCCTCTTGCATGTTCCAAAATTCTCTATGAATCTACTCTCAATTTATGAGATAACACATTATGGTACAAGAAAAAGGGTGGATTTCACACCTGATTCCATAACCATATCTGATATGCATGATAACTCCACGATTGTTGTTGGTGAGGTAAACCACCAATCTCGTTTGTATACTTTCAGTAAATTCATTGCTAAATCTGATTATGTTTTATTATTGACGCATGTTGATGATACCAGTAAATTATTTCACGAGATATTCAACCATCTGAACTTCAGATACATGCAGCAACTATGCAAACAAGATATGGTCACTGCCTTTCCCAACATACATTTTTCCAAAGGAGTTTGTAAAGGATACGTTCTTGGAAATCATCCACAATGATCTGATGGGACCCTTTCCTCATCCGTCCATCAACAAAGAAAGGTACATGCTTACATTTATTGATGATTTCTCATGATACACTTGGGTGTATTTTCTCAGGTAGAAGTTTGAGGTTTTTTAGCATCTCAAAGACTTCAAAGCACATGCAGAGACTCGGTCCGAGAGAAAGATCAAAATCCTCTGCACATAAAATGGGGGGGGGGAATATGTGAACCGAGATGTCTAACATATTTGTTCAGACGTAGGCATATAGCTACAACACACAGTACCTTACACTACGCAACAAAATGAAGTAGCTAAAATAAAGAACATATCCCTCAAGGACATGGTCACTT
The DNA here is from genome assembly GCA_010110895.2 of Picea sitchensis. Lineage (NCBI taxonomy): Eukaryota > Viridiplantae > Streptophyta > Pinopsida > Pinales > Pinaceae > Picea > Picea sitchensis. The sequence goes on from SNQJ01S0017146.1 coordinate 120,627, forward strand.
GCATGTTGCATGCAAAATCTCTAACACCCAAGATTTGGGTTGAGACACTTGAYTGTGCCAACTACATTCATAGCATATATCCTCACATATCTTTCAAGGATCRAAMTCCCTTTGAGGMATGAAGCGACCACAAACCAAAAKTCACCCACTTACGAATATTTGGATCACACGCACAGGTTTACATATCCTATGAAAAGAGGAAAGCATTAGAACTGTAGAGTACCACATGCATATTCGTGGGATATCCAAATGGTGTGAAGGGTTACAGGTTGTTTGATCTCTCTCCTTTCAGACTCATCATTGAGCACAATGTTCAGTTTTAAAAAACTCCCTTGCATGCACCATTGGAGCCACATGAAGAGACCTATGTGCCATTGTCTACACCAGATATCAATGATGATGAGTCCACTCACTCAAATCATGGTTCATATATGAGATTTGAATCCGATTCAGAAGATGATGAGCATGTTGATGATCATCATGCAGATGTTGACCCATCATAGATGCCCAAGTGAGCATAGAACACCCTACAACAAAACACGAGATCTTGTGGGGGATCCAGCAGATCAGAGGAGGAAGAGGTCTCAGTTTGAGAATCCTCCTCATGCACTCACAACTACAAAACCAATGATGCCCATGCATTGATATATGATTATAGCTCTAGACCCGCAGACCTACGAAGAGGTTGTAGGGAATCCCTTCTAGGAAGGCACCATGCGGGAGTGTGGGAGGAGTACAACTCTCTCCTCGAGAACCAGACTTGGGATCTGGTTCTACTTTCTTCAGACATGAAGCTTTTCATATGCAAATGGGTCTATAGGACCAAGAAGGAAACAAACATACATGTGAGAAAGCATGAGGCAAGACTGGTTGCCAAAGGCTTTCAATAGATTCACGTGATAGAATATGATGAGACCTTTGCTCTTATAGAAAATATGGACTCCATCTAATTGACCCTTTCCATTGCGACAACCAGTGGGTGGAAAGTTCACCAGATGGATGTGAATACTGATTTTCTTCACAGGGATCTCCTAGAGGATATTTACATGGAGCAGCCATAGGGGTTCATTTAGAACTAATCCTTAGTATGTAGATTGAAGAAGTCCCTCTATGGCCTCAAGCAGGCCGCTAGAGCATGATATGCGAAGATGGATGCCTACTTTCTCTCTCAACACTTTTTCAGATGTAAATCAGATCCGAATGTCTACATGATAAGGACTTCAGACTCCCTATTGATCTTAGTTCTCTATGTTGATGACCTCCTGATCACAGGAATTTCGGCCTCAACAATTGTTGCGGTCAATGACATTTTGCATAACAGGTTCTCTATGATGGAAATGGGTCCATTGCACTATATACTTGGTCTCGAGATCACTCAGTATGCTTCAAGCATCAAGCTATCTTAGACCAAGTATGCTTGGGATCTCTTGGTTGGATTCCACATGACCAACTGCAAGTCGACAACCACACCCTTTCTATCTGGGGTGCATCTCGAGGATGGTGGGGATACACCAGTGGTGGGAAAGCACCTTATATCGACAACTTGTGGGGAGCCTTCTATATCTCACCCACACTCGATCATATCTCTCATATGTAATAGGGACAGTTTCCAGGTACATGCAGGAGCGCATGAGATATACTGGAAGGCTACCAAGCGCATCCTTAGATATGTTCAGGGAACCACATGTTATGGGATCCACTACGTAGCAGGTTGTGCATTAGATCTTATGGGCTTCATCGATTCTGATTAGGTTGGCGATAACACAGATTGCAAGTCCACTTCTGGGTATGTGCTTTGTTTGGGTTTTGGTCCCATTTGTTGGTCGAGCAAAAAACAATCATCTAGTGCTCTATTGTCAACAGAGGCAGAGTACAGAGGAGTGGTCAATGCCACTATTTAGGAACTTTGGCTTCAGAACTTCCTCACCAAGCTTGGAATCCAGTTTCATCGTACGACTTTCATTCAGTGTGACAATCAGAGTACTCTCAAGTTTTGCAGAGACCCAGTGCAACGACAACAAACCAAACACATCGAGATCCATATGCATTACATCATAGAGATGGAACATGAAAGGATCATTGATTTGCAGTACTATCCATCCGTCGAACATACTACAAATATCTTCACCAAGTGTCACATACCCACTACCTAAATCAGATTTTTCTGGTCTTCTGTCGAACCAGAACCTCTAATTATCCATGGAGGCCCAGCGTAAGTTGTCTCTTTCTCTCTCCTTCTTCGTTCCCATGTGATCACGGGTCATGTTCACGGTTCGATTTGAACGCAGTGCCTATTTGTATTTCGCGCCTCGGCGCTACAGTAATGTCTAAACGTTTGACTCTGCAACCGCCGAACCCTGATAGGGCTAGCGACCGACCAATGGGGATGAATCCCTACAGGGTCAACAAATGACTAATAGGAAAAAATCCCAACAGGGGTAGAGAACCGCCAATGAGAACAGGCCCTGTCGCGCGGTTAAGTGGAACACAGGTGGCAGAGAGGGAAACGCGACACGGTGGTCGACATGACAGGAGGGGCCCCACTTCACAC